>BMAT01009707.1:26521-45624 GCA_019649035.1 Elysia marginata | reverse complement strand
TATTTCATTTTGAAGGCAATAAAAATGGTTGACTTTATCACAATTAGCAATATTTAAAGGGCCCTAACTCAAAATTAGAATGAGCACAAGCCCAATTAATGAGACAGCTGACGCTTATCTGAGAAGTCCTGGATTCGATTCCCAGTGCGGGCAACATTTTATTTGCTCCCCATGTGCCCACCAAGTGCTTAAAGGGTAGCTAGGACTCTTGAGAAATGGTAGAAGTTAAGGCAGCAAGGATAGCAATGGCAATATGCTGTGTGCCTATATAATTAGGATCATGCTCCCTGTTCCCTGCCGATCATGCTCAGTATGGGAAACTTTACTTTTAACTCATGATTAGACCGTGCCTGATTCAGCCTGGTTGCCTCTCGTACATTTCCTAAACTTTTCTGAGAAGCATCCAACCTTCAAAGAGCATAGGACTGTATGTTGGGTACAAACCTGTACAAACTTCAGATTAATTGGTCATGAGAGTTGATGCAATGATAATTTCAACAATAATGAGCAAAGTATTGAAAGATACTATGTGATTTGGTATGAAGATAGAGCAGCTTTTTGCATCAAATTATTCATTAGAATTTAGAGGGACCGAAGAAAAAATAGAAGATATGTCTAAAATTGCCATGGCTTCCTCAGAGAATGAAGAAAAACAGATTAACATTTTCATGCAAAAAAGGCTACTAAATCTCATTCAAACAAAAGAAAATACAATCTTATTTGTGAAGTTTCTGGGGTATTTTGTAGTGACTTTAACTCACTACTGTGCATATACTAACCTGTTTAGCAATGGTTCTGCTGTCCACCTTGTTGAATATTTTCCTAATCTTGGCAATGGTGAGCTGTGACATGGCATGGGCATACACCCCAAACATGACCCTCTCCTCTGCAATGTAGGGACCATTCACTTCACCCTCACCTACAAAAAAAAAAAAAACCACCCATGAAAAAAATCATGAAAAACATACATAGTAAACTTCCCATATTTAGATAAGTAATAACTCTTGCTAAAAATCTTTCAAGAATATATGTAAAGACAAAAGTTTTCAAATAATATTTCTTTTTGTTGCTTTTGCTGTTGATTACAGTTTAAAATCAATAAAGGATATACCAAATGCAATTTTTACTTTTTTTTTTCTTGTTGTACCAGAACATTACTCTGAACAACATGTATCTAGTTTATTTTTATACTTTCAAAGAATATTTTCAAGTACATAAAATTCCTAAAGAATTATGAATTTTTTATTCAAATATACAAGTATTCTTTTCTTTACATTAATATTATTCTACCTTTCAATTAGCAAAGCAATAAAACACTGACAAGCAGCATAGTGAAGAGTTGAGTGAAAATGTGTCATTACAAACATAAAAACCTTTTGTAAACTAACAAGTCTTACCAGAAATTGGGGCTTGTAAGCTGCCTACATACATGGCGCCAAGTTCATACAAGCTTTTGACCATAGTGTGTGAGACAATATCCTCCAACATGAGACAAGGGCCCTGGCGCCACAAAAGGCGAGACTGCCGCCTCAGCTGAGGTGGGGTGCCAATGTAGGCAAATACTGACGTGAATGCGGTCGGGCTTGCTGTTCCTCCTCCTCCAAGATTGGGTGAGATGTAGTGAAGCTGGAACACACCATTTAATTTTAAGAGTATTGATTGAGAGACAATCAAGATCCTCTCTCGCTTCCATTTAATTTATTTTTATCTCAAATCATGATTTTAGACCTTTGGAATACATAAACACTTCATTCATTTTGATATTTTTTCAGGGGTGAACGGTGGTTTAATTGGTAAGACAACAGTTGACTACCATGAATGAGGTCTAGAAATGTCTCGCATGCAGGGTACATAAGTACCAAGTAAGAAATTTTGTTTTTGAGGAAACGCCATTTAAAGGTTCATCTTCTTTTTGTCCATATTATGAATTGACAAAAGTTTTGATATATTTTCACAAAACATCCATAATTGTATTAAATCTTTTACGTATGGAAGCTTAGAAAATGTCTTGTTCAAAACAGCAACTTCTTTAAGAGTGAAAATTGCGACATCCGACTCATTCACCCTGGACGCAAGACAAATGATCTTCAGTCTGGGAAAATTTTTAATTCACTTTCCTGTCCTTGCCCTAATTTACTTGGGTAGCTAAGCCTTTGAAGTCTAAGCAAAAGTAAAGGTGGCAATCAAAAGCAACAGCACACTACCATCTAAGAACAAGGCAAATCTTACTATTTCTTGCCTGACATTTGTATTAAATATAGGACTGTTCAAGCTTATCAACTCAACCTGTTCCATTTTACTTCTAGTGAAATACTTGTACTTGTGAATATTAGAAGCAGTTGCAATACAATCGAGTATAAATAAAAAGTTTTATGTTTGTAATTATCAGTGACTGAAGTAGGCTTGAGGTGGACATGGCCGGAAAATCCTTGCCTTTGATATGATTCAAGCCCTCACCTTACAGTAACTTCAGCACCCCCTGCCTCGCCACTCAAATAAACATAGCTTATACAATGTTGTCACTAAGCTTCTCACAAAAGGAAGTTCCATGGTAAAGATCTTTGCTAAGCCTCTTAAAGTGACTTGTTCCCAAACTACAACACAGTTACAGGCTTACCTTTGGAGAGGCGACCAGCTCTCCATCAACAAACAGGCTGATGTTGCTGTTCTTCATGATACCTGCCCTGTGAAGGACGACCACCAGATGGTGCCACTGTCCCTCTTGTGTCAACTCCGGGCACCAGATGCGCACTGTGTTGTCATTCAAGGTGGGCTCCTGTTCCAGCTCACAGCCATTGCCTAAAGATAAAACATTTTCACTGCAATTTTTCCATTGTTCACATATTTTTTCCACCTGAGATCACTTACATAGAAGAAATCAAAATAATGGCATGGCCAGCTTAGCACTGTACTAAAAGGTTTGTGTATTTCACATAAAAATAGACATGTCACTAAAAAAATGTGCATTTTATGAACTAGACCTAAGAAGAAACCACTTTCTCACTCTCATATTATCAGATTACATTTTTGTAATGAATATTGCTTACAAATTTCTTATTTAGATCTTCAATGTTTTTGAATTTACATCAATTAAATCTAATGTTGCTTTTTGACAGGGATAAGGTACCTCTTCTCCTAGATCATTAACTGGCCATAACTTTTGGGTCCAAATTTACATTTGAATCATCAGTTTTGGTTAAGTTTGGGCTGCTTTAGAAACTACAGTAGCTAATCTGAACAATGGGAACTCAAGTAATTATAGTTCTGTCTAGTGTTACTTTTTCAAAGAAATTTATAGCTAATCTGAATATTTTATACTGCTACAGGAAAGGAGAAGGTTCAATCTATTAACTTTATGTGAGAGTTTTAGTGGCTTTTTAATGCACTAGTTTTTCAACTTGGGGGGCTGTAATTGATAAATTAAAGGCCAAGTAATGCTTTATGCGATTAAGAGAAAGGATGCTACATATGAACTTAACTGCCATTATTTGAAAATTTAAGTATCCGTGAAATTCAATCGCTCAGGAACTACTTAGTCCAAATAATAAACATACAATTTATACGGCACATAAAGATTGACTGTCTTATATAATTTTAATCTCAGCAAATCTTTCAGTTTAAAAAAAAAGGACAACTTACTAGCATTTGGCATGTAGCTCTCCAATGTAGATACCACTAAGGATCGGTCTTTGGAAACCAGAGACACACTGAGACAAATGAGGTTTTCATCCCTGCCTTGCAGATTACGAACTATTGTCAGCAGCCGAACAGGGTGAGCGTCTGAACTGGATGAGCTGAACTTGTCCACGCAGAACCAGGTTGAGTAGGTTAGGCCAGACTGAGGTGGAAACACACGCTCACCTGTAAAGTAAAAAGACAATATAAACTACAGAATGAAATAATAATAGCTACATGACAATGCCAAGTGAGTTAGCCAGATTGTGCAACACAGTGGAACCTCATAATTGGGAACCCTGATAATAAGGAAACCCGGGAAATTGGGAAGGATTTGAAAGAAATCAAATTTTTCTATATAAATTACCCTGTTGATCGGGAAGAGGTATCCAGCAAAAAGGGAAGCTTTTATGAAATTTAATTATACATTTAGAAAAAAAATTAGAAAGAAAAAATATACTTTCTTAATAGACTAATGCATGGTCATTAGAAATCAATAAAATGTGTGGCTAGAACAAACATCTCCACTGCACACTTAGCAAACAAGCTTGTAGCAGCTGCTGGTGCCATTCGCAACCCTATAGACAGATTGATTGATTGAAGGGTATTTTTACAAGCCCAATTCCACTTCAAAGGTGCTCTCAGGGCTTGGGTCCCAATGACAATTTACGGGCTGCCACCCAGAGACTAGCGGGGATACCATGACTTAGCCTCAGCCGGTCACATTATACTGACACAGACCCAACCAGTAGGGGCCTGGAATGTGCTCGGCTGTGTTTCGAACCCGCGACCTCTTGGCCACGGAGCGAAGCCACTACCAACTGAGCTATCTAAGCCTCCCCTATAGACAGACTTGTTTACACAAGAGTTGTGCCCAAATCACAAATGGCCAGCCTGAAAACACATTTACTTATGCTGCTCCTGGTAGTCACTGACCCATCATGCCATAACTAGTGCTAGATGTTTGCATATATGGGTCATGCGATACAATCTTCGTCATTCTGCTTCATGACTGAAGAAAGATCTGAACTCTGGCAACAGTGTATTCAAAGTGATGAACTATTTATCTTCCCCGTTGTGATCTCACTTAGATCTCCTAGATATGTCATCAATTGACACTCTATAAAGAAATGATGCCAATGTTATTGCATGTACGGATGAGGTTAAAACCAAAAATTAAGGTTGCTCAGCAAATCGTGAAAAAATTGCACTCTATAAAGAAATGATGCCAATGTTATTACATGTATGGATGAGGTTAAAACCAAAAATTAAGGTTGCTCAGCAAATCATGAAAAAATTGCTGTCTCCAGACACTTCCCGATTAGTGAGGTTCCACTGTACTATTAAAAACGCATGTTAGCTTTACCCCCCCCCCCTCCCCCCCGCTGCTAAATTGTGTTTACTTATCTTCAGTGTTGCTTTGATACTAACCTTTACTCAAGAAAATATTGGTAACAGTTGATTTTAATGGGTGGAAATATAAATTACTTCAACTTTGAGGAAGACATAACCAATATTTACACTATGCAGCTGAATTTTTTTTCATTGCTGCTCTTAATATTTGCTACTGATGAAAGCAAATCCTTGGTGCAATTAAGTCATGTAAGGTTCTTATTTAGTTGCCATACATAAACACTTATATGGATATGTGAAAAGCAATGTCAAGTGTACGAGAATGCACCTGTGCCAATGCCTCCAATAACAGCTGGTTCTGAGGTGCCTACGACACCACTGACCACAGAAGGTGTGGGGGGACCTTGGGGAGCCACACTTGGCAAGTACAAACAAGAAAATCCCTCAGCACTCATGTCAAACTCCACAAAGGCTGGTGTCACTGAGGATCCGTGCATGCGGCTGTCACGAGGTGTGGTCATCGAGACCAGACACTTGACTCGTGTCAAGGGAACAGTTCCACCTGGATAATGCACATTTAAAAACATGATCAACACATACATTTCTTTAACAATTGGATCTTAGACAATAAAAACAATGAATATGCTTATTGAAAAAGTTTTTTCTTTACCATTCTGTAAAAAGTTTTATTGACAAAAAATAGGAGGCAGTTGGAGAACAATTCCAACTGGACAAAGCTAAAGTCAAAGACGTTTTAAATTATTTTACTGAATAGTTTGACTGTTAAGCACAAAATTATTTCAAGAAAATTCTTTTCTTTAAAGTGCCTTTTCAAAACCTTTTTGTCCTTTACCATCTTGTAAGACCTTTTATTATATGAGCAATAAGGAGTTGTCAAAATGAAAGAGACCTGCAGAATTGAGTTTTTCCTCAGTTTCCATAGCCGCTGTTTTTTCCTCCATTCCTACCGATACAATCATGCCATCTGGCTCTGTGACAGCAATGCATCGATCATCCTCATACCCTTCCTCAACAGCACGACAGCTTAGAGGTGAGCCCAGCCTCAGGAAGTCCCTTTGGAAATAAAAATTGTTAGATTTTTAAGCAAAAGCATTACTGCAAATCAAGAAGGTTTGATCAGAACAAATTAGAAAATGTTATCTTTTACAAAAGGAGAAAGGGAAAAAAAAAGAACAGAAAATTATCAAACTTTACAATTTTTTTGTTTGCGGGGAGGGGGGTTAAAGAATTGAATCTGAAAAATACAACACTGTTAAAGATCTATTTGGCTCTATTATTTTAACATTGTGAGATTTACTATCTTGTAAAAGAAAACATTTGATTTAAGCATTATTCCTTTTATCAATTAAAAGTTTTGTTTCAAGACTGGTGTTAGTTAAGTTTTACCTGAGGTCTCTAGGGGTGAGCGACTGAGAAGCCAACCTCTCAAACATATACTGGAGGTAAGTGTGGAGTGGGTGGGACTCGTCAGCCAGAGCCGCACAGCCATGGCTCAACAGCTCATGGGGAAATCTGTAGGATATATAGGAAAGTCAATAATAATCTGATGGTTAAAACTCAATGGATAGCTTGAAACAATCACAGAAAAAGCTACAATATTTAGGCCACACAGAATGTCACAACTCTTTACCCAAATCAGTGTCGGAAGAGAGGGTTGAGGGCAGAGGCAGACAGCGACTAAGTGGTTAAACAGCATAAAGGTGGGTTAGGGCAAGTTTACGCTCAAAACAAGCTGGGTTAGTTCACCACTACAGGAAAAACAAATCTAAATAAAGATTTAGCGAGAGGGTTGAGGGCAGAGGCAGAAGGCGACCAAGTGGTTAAACAGCATAAAGAAGCGGAGCTGGCTGACAGGAGTGGAATGCTGTACCCGTGCTCAAGGGAGAGATATTTGGCAAGCCATTGGAAGCCAAACTCAGACAAGATGACAACCAATAAAGATGCTAGCTTGGTAGGGAGAGGCTGTTACAAAATTTCTATTACATCAGTTTTTTTACATTTGATGCTTTTATTGTCTCTTCCAGTCTTACTTTTGGTTTTCACATTTTTGCTGTTGCTATTTTTTTCACACAAAGTTATTAACATCAATAGAAGTTGTTAGTTGATTCTTTTAAGACCTTTAAAAAACAGGCTCCTTAAAACATGGATTTAGTAGAATGCCACTTCAAGAATGAATCCCGCTAATGACAAAGTTGCAATGCTTTTCACTACATGCTTTTCTAAAAAAAACCTTCATATGAGTTGATGAAATGTATATTATATGTGAAACTGAAATGAGATTCGTATTAAAGCTGTGTTGATAAGCAAACACAACTACTGGTAGGGTGATTTAGCATTTCTGGCAGTACAAACAAAATGTGAAATCTTGAACCACGATACTTTAATAGACAGGACACCACTCTTTCACACTTTTATACATACTTTTTAACAAATCTCTGAAAAAATACGCAGCTGTATTCTAGAACATTCTCTGCAATATTTATTTTGCTTTGAGGAGAAATGGTCTAAAACATAACTTTGCTTTACAAAGAAAGAAAAAGAGATCATAAAATAATGTTAAGCATATTTTATCAAAAATTTTTGTAAACTATAAAATCATATGGCTGAGATTTAGAGATAATGTGCCAGTGAGATTTTTAATCTTCACAAATTACCAAAATATTCTAAGCCAAAAGCTCAAGTGTTATTTTCACTGCTTAAAATATTCAAGAATTATTTAAACTTCTTACTTAGCATCACACATGATTTGCTGGTTGCGTTCGTTTCTCATCAGGGACTTCAGAAGCTCAGCAACATAAACTTTAAGATCCAGAGAGGCCTGTTAGATTCAGAGGTTTTTCCAGATCGACATGTTAATTATATTTGAATATTGCGCTTCTTTATGTTTATGATGCTAATATTCAAAAAAAAATTGTAAACATTATGTCACAGATGTGCCTCTGTAAAGAAATAAATTTGAAAGCTACTTAGTTTCTATTTGTTCTGATTGATGTTCATTTGTTCTTTGTAAGGAATAATAAACTCTTTACATATGAAATTTTGAAGCAAAACTGTTCTAGGTACGCTATTTATACTACGACTAGTGTAATTAGAGTACTTAAAAAGACTTAAGAGAATCAAATAAGGCTGGTCTTATGCAAAATACATTTCACACCATAAGAATATACCTAACAGCTCTAAATATTTTAAAAGCTAAATCCTTGATAAGCACATAGAAGCACATATAGCCCTCAACTTACTTGCACACTGTTAAAATCCTCCAAAGCAGGCAGCAGATGAAAAATAGACAAAATCGCACCCGAGTGTACTATCAATGCGTCTGCACCAGCAGCGAGCCCATGGGAAATACCAAGACTACCTGTGCTGCCACTTTTTTGCCTCATCATACTGGGTGAGGATGTAGCAGTGTTGGGTGGGGAGGAAGATACCGGGGCTCCACCAAACAGGTTTCCTTCCTCTATCACAGATGCATGCTTCTTTAAACTGGGTGAGTCAAATGACTTCGTTTGGCTGGGTCTGCACAGGAAGAAAAAATTTGTTCAGTAAGTTTTTAAGGCATGCAAAATGGTTGTTTCAGTCCAGATTTCTATTATCCCAAACATAAAAATATTTCTTTTACAGAGAGCCACAAAAAAGGTCAGTATAATTTTCCCTCAAATTGCAACTAGTGTGTTATGATATGAAGACTCCAGAGAAGTTTTATTTCAATAATCATCTATCATAATTTGAACAGAATATCAGACTCTCAAATTCCATTGAAACACTTACTTATCAAATGTGTCCAAAGCCATGTCATACAAATATCTGAGAATAATGCTGGCAGACAGGAGGGATTTGGGCACACTCGGTGGAGCTCTGGAAATTAACAAAAAGCATTTAAAGAATGTTTGCAATTTTAAGATGTATGCATTGCTGCATAAAACTCAGGAGGGTGCTGAAAAAATTGCTTTAGTATCTTCATAATTTTCCAGTTATCTTGAATTGAGAGATTGGGTATGAGTGTCCACTTTCTATAAAGCAAAGAAATCTGCTTACAAAGATTTTTTATAACAAAGGAACTAAAAAGATAAGTTATCTATAAAAATAATTATACTAACAATGATAAAAAAGTGCATATTTCAAATGGCATGAAGAATTATTTTCTCCAGAAATTTAACTTTTGAATTTGAAAGAGCAACCCCTGATTTATTACTACAACCTATTCAAGGACAATGTTGTCTTGAAAAACATTTAAGGTTTTAATAATTGTTTTAACTTTTCAAGCCTGGCCCTCAGTGAACATGCCTCTTTCTTTCAACTTTGAATGATTTTTTATTTTACAATGCGGGATTTCACATCAATTCCTGGGTCACCTGTCTTCTTTGCAGCTACAAAAGACAGTATAAAAATGGTCGAGGGAGTCTGATGGTCTGAGGTTGTCTGATGCGGATGGAATGTCTACAGTGTTGGAGAAACAGCCGAGCAGTCTCACTGCTTCTGTCAGACTATCATAGCGCACCTGTGGAACATAAGGTTAAAATTCTCCTTAAAACTCTTCATCAACATTAAACAGAGACAGGTTCAGCTTCATTGGTAAACTCAGTTTAATCACCACAAAGCCAACCCTGTTATGTTATGTTTTAGAACATGAAAAAATCAACTTCAACAGGCTGTACACCAAATAGATTGTCACAAACTAAACCTCATAGGGGTCAAATGTTCAAAATTTAAAAAAAAGCTTTCCCCAAGCTAAAAAAGCCTAGGTACAAACCGAAATACAATGTAAGCCCTCATAGGCTGAGCATAAAAAATTTTAAACAAGCCTTCTCAAAGCCAGAGGAGCTTAGGTATAAATAAAATAACTTACACCTCTCAACCGGTAATAGCTTCAAGGATGCAAGTTTGTTATGCACAAAAACCATGAAAACTTTACCATCTCTATAAGGTTTTCTGCCTGGCACTGATAACCAATAGCTGCCCCTAAAGATTCTTTGACAGATAAATTAAAAAAGGTAGATACAACTCTGCCTGTATAACTGTACAACCCAAAAGAAGAGTTTAATTTTCTTTAAATCTTAAGTATGGAAGTTTCCTTTAACATTTAAGTTGTAGTTTTCAAATTGTCCTGCTTTTTTTGGCTAAAGATCAGAATTCCTGCAAAAATCAGAAAACTTGCCTCCCTGTAGCTTGCATTTTGAGACTTAGCAGTCTAAGTAGCAACACATTTTCCACTTCTCAAACAGGTTGGATTAGAAATACACAGTTTGATCTCAAATATTTCAATTAAAGATCTACAAAAGAGCTCCTTCTCTTACAACTTTGAAATAGATATTTTCAATTGAAGATCTACAAAAAAGCTCCTTTTCTTACAACTTTGAAATAGATTTTTTTCAATTAAAGATCTACAAAAGAGCTCCTTTTCTTACAACTTTGAAATAGATATTTTCAATTGAAGATCTACAAAAAAGCTCCTTTTCTTACAACTTTAAAATAGATATTTTTTATTGTTGATGGTACAATGATGTGTTTCTGCATTTATAACTGAATACTCATGTGTCACATAGCCAGACAAGCTTGATTAAGTAGACTTTGGAAACTTTTCCAAAATATGTCTTGCTGGTTTTCCTGCTTTTTAACAGAAGAAGGAAAATGAGCAAAAAAATTAAATTTGAATTCCTGAAGAAAAAAAAAGACCAAAAAACTTGCATCCCTGTTAAAAGAGGCTCGTCAAATCTGTTTTATTTGTATTTCCCTTTTTTTTTCTTGCTGCCTGACATCTCTAAAAACTGCAGTGGTAGCTTTTGAAACCTAACACCAATTCACAAAAGCTGAAACTTTAAAACTTTGGGCAATTAAAACTAAAGCGGAACACAAAATAATTTTTTTTAAATACACAATTTTACCTCTGTAGAGAAGAACTTGGCATTGGCAGGCTCATATCTCATAGCCACCGTGAGAGTGCTAAATACAGTCTTCAGCATGAGCAAAATCTCTCTCCGTCCCACTGAAAACAGTTGGAATGGGAAGATAAATGTAAAGACATTGTTAACTTTTAGAGTTGAATGTGCTCTGCCTTTCTGTAAGGAGCAGTGGAGAGTGGATAAAAGACCAAATCCTTTTTTTTTTTAAAGTTTATAGAAAAACTAAGAGACCTGTATCTGGCTCAAAACTTGAGAATGATTAAAAATCCGTCTCACATCCACGCTCCAGTCGGAAAATTATCAATATATTATGGAAAGATATTAAGATTTTATTGATTTGAAATTTGAAGAAGAAAAATAGACCTCCTTTCAATGGCATTTTCTCAAAAAAGAAAGAATTTCCGCCTTTCAACTCATTTGCCCTTGATGTGAGACATTTATATTTGTTGAAAAAAATCAGTTTGTTTTTATCGGCAAAATATAAGCAAAAGCAGAATAATGTGTACACCTATGTGGTAGAACTAATTCTAAATAGTCAGTAGAAGAAAAAGCATGGATTGACAGGGCAGCACTGAGACAATTATCTTGAAGGCTAAAAGGAAATTATCACAGAGAATAGAAGATTGAGTTATCACTTTCACATGTCAAACCAGTTTTGCTATGGATGTATGGAATGTGAAACAAAGCTAGAGCATGAAAGAGATTACTAATATACATTAGAGAGATTTACACTAATGGCAATAATAGTAATAACATTTTGGGGGATGGAAGAGCCAGCAATGCAATAAGTGTGGTTGCAAAAGACAATTTGAAATTGGACACATGACAGTTATCTTTAAAATCCTGCAGAGGAATCCATAGGAAATGTGGAAATGATTGATGGGATTAGAAATGGAACCAAATGCAAGAAGACAAAGAGAAAAAATCTCATAAAATGATTTCTCTAGCCCATACCCTGTTACAGCTGGAAGGCATAAATGATGGGGAAAAATAAATATATGATGTATTTATGGAAAAAAAACCATTCAAAATCATAAACCAAAACATGGAAGAAGCAGGTGTATGTGGTGTTGACTTGACAAACCTGTATTCCATGGAGCTTTTGGTGGCTCCGCCAGGCATCCTTCCATAGACACAAGAACTGACATCACATAGACAAAGCCTCCAACTTTTCTGAACACAGTCCGAGTCCTGTGACTCTCTCTGAGTACACTCAGTAATGACTGAAAAACAAATAAGAGAGAACGACTGAAAAACAAATAAGAGAGCAGGACTGAAAAACAAATAAGAGAGGCGAGGACAAAGTCAAACATTAATATAAACATATCCTTTTTTCAATTAGAAAACCACGTTTACAAGAAAATCAGATTGTAAAAACAGGTATACCAGGAGTCCCAACAAACGTACCCTGCTCAGCTGTGAAAAGTTTCATATGAAGAGCTTAGGGGCACATCCCACAGACGTCATTTAAATGTTTGATTTAAATCAATATTTAAAGCGATTGTTTTCAGGTTTTGAAAGTCATTTTTGTTAAAGTAGTAGGCACAGCTTTGGCTACTCTTGACAATCTTTACTTTTCTTCATGGAGAGAAAATTTTCAAAAAGGCCACATTTTTGCCAAATTTCAAAATAAAGAGGTCTCTATTTGTCCTGAAACCCTTTATATTCAAGTACTGTCAGAAAGGCCATGTGAAGCGATTAAAATTTATGGAAATAAACAAGAGGGTATGAAAAAATCGAGCTTATATATATATGTATATCAAAAGTCAGTGAAATGAAGAATAAGACTGAGGTTGGCGAAATCTTACCCTGAGAATATGAGTTTTCAGCTCCAGATCAGTAATGGCTGCAGTTGGCATGAGTCCCAGAAGTGTGCCCATATCATCATCTCCACCGGGTGAGAGGACGAGTTGTTGGACGATGTGCAGAGCATGCTGGCGACACTCTGGAAACGGGACCATGTTGTGAGCACAGCGAGCTCCTCCACACTCCCTGAACACTCCTGGAGAAAGAAAAGTGGGGGAAAGCTTTATAGATTACTATAATACTGCTGCCCAATAGCAGAGTAGAAAAAAAAATCTTTCGCTATGAACTGTTATAAATTGCTTAATTACATAAGTTTGAGAAGTGGAAAAGACTGGGAGGATATATGCATACCTGATTTTGACTCAAGACAGATATAGTTAAAATAAGAAAAAAAGTGGACAAAGAAAAACGGTGCAGTGAAGCCTTCAAAGTTGAAAGAAGAAACAGTTTCTAGCTAAACCAAGAAGATTTTTCCTGTCCCTTTAAAGATTTAATCTGCTCTGTGGCCTAGCGGTAAGGCATTCACTCAGAGATTGGGAGGCGCGTGGTTTGATCCCATGCTGAGTCAAACCAAGGACTTTAAAACTGGTACTAGCAGCTGATCTGCCAATGTCTGGTATTATGGATTTAGTGTTAAGTCTGGTCGGCCCAGCCTCAGTATAATGTGACTGGGTATAGTGTACTCAAGTGCTCCTTACATCACAGTGTGGCAGCACGCTTTCAATTGTCCCCAGCATCACCTCTGATAAAACCTTGAAGTTGACTGGGATGTTAAAAATTCAAACAACCACCCAACTAAAGTTTCAATTCAAACATTCTGCTGTATTTCAATTCTAATACTAACGAAAACTTTCTTTTGAATAAAATAAAAATTGCAGTCCTAGCTTTGTGTGATGCGCCTTTGCAAGAGGAGACAACCCACCAACCTGCGTTAGAGCTGTTTGTAGAGAGCAGCACTGCCAGAGCCTCCATCACGAGCTGCCCGAGCTCCTGTTGCTCCTCTGTTATCTGAGTGGCCACTGGACCAAAGAAGAATTCAGGCAGATCATTAATTCATGAGCTTTACATTTCTCACAACCATGAATGAGTTGGATGTAAAAAATTTGAATTTGAAAAAATGCTTTTTAAAAGTATATAAATATTTTCTTTTTCCTATATATTTAAAACATAATGAAGCTCTACCATCATTCTTGAAAATTTTGATAATTTCATGCACTTCTCAACGTTAAGGAGCTCAGGTAAATGCATTGCTCAAACTATCAACATCTTGAAACGTGAAGCTTGCCACATCCGGCTCATTTGTACTGGCTGCTAGACAAATCCGTATTTAGGTATCTTGACTCAAAAATAAAGCTCTTTATTTGACCTTTTTTTTTTTTTCAACCTGAATCTGTTAAAATCTTATTTGACAATGAATGCAATCATAACAACAGTGGAAAAAATATTTATGACTGGGTTGTTATTTCCGTCTATATGGCAAAAAGAGAAAAGCCTATCAGCATTGAGGGTACAATAAATTTCATTGTGAACTTTACAGGAAGAAATCATCACTGCCTAGCAAATAGCATATCTAAAGAGATATGCCATTTTGACAATGCCATGTTCTTAGGATATTTGCCCATCATATGGAAGAAAAATATTAAAATCTTCCGAGTAATTTTTCGCAAAAGCATCAATGACTATACATCTGACTATTGCTTGAGGTTTCACTGACCTGTTGTGTTGTTCTGTTCCTTCAGCTGGTTGGCATACCTGTGTAGGCACGTCACCATTACTTCCAGCACCCCGACTTCCCTGAATACATCACGGTAGACCGTGTGATAGCGTAATATGCGTAGGAGTGACCTCATGCTCAGGATACTGCACTCAATGGAACTGTCACAGCAAGTGAGTGGGCAGAGGCAGGACAGACACAGGTTGAGAAAGTATGAATGCTAATCTTTAATATCTCTTTACTTCTCAGTCTCAAATAAAAATCTGACACCTTAAAATCCATCAATAGTGTAGGTTAGATAAAAATATACATTAAAAAAAAACTATACAAAGCAAAAAATTGTTTACAATGCATTCAAAAAAAGTTTGCACAACAAATGTATAGTTATCACATTACTTTCATTTCCCTAGCTCAAATATTTAACTTAAAGTAGCCTGAAGTATAAGTCATCTTATCTTAAATCATAAGAAATTTTTGCTAAAATTGGGTCCATACCTAGAGAACAAAAATCAGCAAAGCTATGACCTACCGCATATACAGATAAAAGAACAAAAAAGGCCAAAAAATGTAAAGCAATAACTGAATATGTGATTCTATTCATTATTTCTAAGCAAGATAACGCAGTTATGTTATTAGACAATGCAAATCATTGTATGACAAACATTTTTATTTTCCCATCGCCTCATCCCTTGCCACAAGCCAAAAAAAATTTCCTAATCCTGAACATTTCAAACTGTCTCACAAACTGTCTGGAATGATAAGAGAAAAAAAACTCATATTATCCTAAACAGCTTAACAATAGGACTACTGATCAGTCATTTCTTTTTGATAATGACTGTCTCAAACTACCAAATGTGAAGCAGTCCCAAAAAAGAAGATTACTTATGGTACCTAGTAAAGTGGGGATATATAATTACAAATTCTCAAAAAATTTTATATGGTTGAAAAAAAAAAAAACAACCTTGATCCTATGATTATGTTCTTAGAATTGGCAGTTCGAAGACCAATTTCAACGTATTTAGGAAGATGAAGAGAATTCATTCAAAGACCTCTCCATTGCAAAGGAGGTTATGGAGCCACTTCTATATTTAAATTTAGTCATAAAATTATTATTTTTGGCCGTTGTTTTACTCATTTTCTTGTTGTTTGTGATGAAATACATCAAAATTCCATTTTTTTAATTAAAAAAAGGTATTTCACTCACTGTTGTGATTTGATAAGAATACTGACGCTGATCAATTCTTTACATGGGACAAAATTTAAGTTGAAGACTAGAAATTCCAACATCTCAAAAAACTTGATCTGAAAATGTAAAAAAAAAATTGATAAGAATTGAAATGAAAAATTTAATACAACGAACAACTCATAAATCTGTAAATATTAATTTATTTAAATACTTGAGAAAAAACATCAAAGTTTTATTAAATAAAACAATGACTCTTAGCTACCTACAGGCAAGTATATATGAAAATAATACTGAAAAATAACAAAGCATGAACAGAACTTCAATGTTTAAAACATAATAGTGTAATGTCACTCCTAGTCTTTCAGGACCACTGGTAGATAGCAGAACTTTTTTAGGACCTTGATGCTCTTTTGCTAGGCTGCATAATAATTTTACAACCATCACAAAGAGAATGATTACAGGCAAGTTGTAAGCAATACTCTATACACTTTGTACAATATTGCCTTGGAGAGACAAAAAACTGTAGATTGTTAAGAAAAAAGTAACATTCAAATGCACTGACAAATGACACTTGAACAAAAATGTATTAAAAAATTAGTGAAACACATCATTCACTATCAAGACATCAAATGCGAGTTACATTGACTTGACTAAGGTTGCTTTCACTTTCTTCTTGCTGCACCTCAATGAATGTTGAAGTTACAAATTAATTTTCACTTGACTTTTTCCTTTATTTTTCCTTTCCTACAAGACAAGCAAAACCTTGTAAACTTTTGTTTGTCACTGCCACAAACCATAGGATTTTTCCTTAAGAAACGCAGACAACAAAATATTGCAACATATACCCTGTTTCCTCATATTCTCTTTTGTATAAAACTTAATAGTCATTAAGGGTAAAAAAAAAGTTTGACACAAGACAAAGTCAAGCCTTAGGCCTGGGGCGAAGAAATGTGTCCAATCTCATAACCATCATACAGCCAAAAAAAAAAAGAGAGAGAGAGAGAGAGCAATAAAACTAGATGTCATTCTTACCTGGATTTCCTCTGATTTTAGGTAAATTTTCTCAGCAAACTGGGACAGTGTGTGCTGTGACTCGAGAATGAAGTAGTTGGCATTGTCTTGATGGTAAATACTGCTGATTACATCCAGGATGGTGTTGCACAAATGTGCTGTGTTGGACTGAGGGTAAAAATATGTACATATAAACCATAGTGACAAGATGGCTAAGTCTTCTAAAAACATATTATTATTCAGTAATATCAGCAGGGTATAAACTTCTAAACAGAAAATTTGGGATTTTGTTTGTTTCCCAACAGAGACCCCTTTAAAGCAGACTATTAAAGATGCTACTCCAGCTATATATACTTTTAAACTTCTATGTACATTGAAATCGGTCATGGTGCATCAGCTTTCTCAAACATTACAAGCAAAGAGAAAAAAAAGATCCACGATAGTTGGTTTTCTGTTCTTTTTCATTAAGTTGAATTAACAAAAAGATCATCCAGATCTCATTAAAACTAACTATAAGATTTCAGTAATTGCAAACAACATTTAGATTTAAGAAGCTTTTCAAAAACTGCACTGCTAAAGAAACAATAAATTGAACTTTTCATTTAAATTATGACTGCATCATCCAATATATAGACCTAAATTATGACAGCCGGTTCAGACTATTCCAAATAATTTCAACTGTTGAAAATTTCAAAATTTTTAATATTTTGAATTCAGAAAATATTTCCTTCAAGGAGTTCTGTTAAAATATTTTTACATTAAAAAATGAGAAAGTCTGTGTCAGCATTGTGCTAACGGTAATGAAAGAAAAAAGCACTCTTTTCAGTTTACTGTCAATGCAATGTGACCAACTACATCCTATAATAATATAGAGCTTTCACAGATAGACCGTGACCATGGAAGTTATGAATGTAAGTATTATATATGCTGAAAGTTTTTTTAAAAAAGCATTTTTTCAATAAAACTGTATGTTCTCAAATCTGTTGTTTTTACAACAACAAAAATGAATTAAAGAATAATTAGTCTTATTTATTGCATAGTTACCTGGGTCAGTTGAAATGATTGGTAAGAATTTAAAAGCAAAAAAAAGATGTGAAGATTACTACATTGTGGCATGAAACTTGTTTCACTTCTCAAAACTGGATACCTTTTTTTTTTGTAACAAGGTACCTTAACAGAACTCACCTTTAGGAAGACAGACTGTAACACTTGAAACGCTTGCAAGTTCCGCACACTAACCCCTAAAAATGGTTTAAATAAAACAAGACCATCATTTAAATAGAGGAGAAGGACTGTCGTGTTGCTCTAATCAAATGTAAAAATTTAATATAACTAGTGCAAAAAAATGTCAAAACAGCTTTTAATTGCTGCTTCGAACCCATTTTAATACTTTTATGTCCCCCAGCATTCAGAAGGAGCCCATTGGAGGCTATTAAGTTTTATTTTTTATGATCTCCAAACACAACAATGGCACAGCTATCAGCCCAGATTACCAGGGTTGCCACTCAAATTTTCTGAAAAATGACTGAAAATCCTGGGGATATGTTAAAAACATATACTAAATATCATTTAGGGGCACTGAGTTGTCATGACTTTTTGGGATCAAACTTGTTCAAATTTGTCTAGTTCCTCCAGCTTAAAAAATGAAATTGAAAAATTGCATCTCTGAATTACTTTATTTCAATGGTTCTCAAACAGTGTAAAGATATATCTGTTTTGTCGTTGCTACAGTAGAGCTTTATAGAGAGAATAAAAATGTTAGAATCAGAATGTAAAAATATTCAAAAAGATATTCAAAAGCATAACAGCTGGTCCCGGTTTGATTATAAAAAGCTTGATTTTCTACCATTTCATTTTTTTAATACAATAAAATTAAGAGCAAAGTCAGTAAAAGTAATTTAAGTTATATAGTGAAGTGCTTCTTAATAGATTACAAAGAAGGAGCTCATAACTATTACTTATGTTTAATATAATACATAGATTTTAAACCAATTGATTAATCAGAACCAAAATAAATGTGAAAAAAATCCTTAAGTCCATAGAAGAAGTAGGAAAGAAAATACTTTTTGTTTCCCTTCCCATATTAAAAAAGCAGCATATAAAGAATAAGAACAATAAGAATTGATGAAAAGCTTTTATTTATTTAATTCCGTCAAAACGAATAAAATTTTATAAAAGGATTTGCCATTATTTTTTAAGCTATAGAGACAATAAAATAATAAACGTAAAAACTGGCTACATTAATTATTTAGCCAGTGTAACATGCATCTGTCTTCTGTAAGCCTGAAAGTAGACGTTAAGCCATAATTATGGTTGCCAGGGTCATGACCTCAAAGACTTAGCAATTAAATGGTAGGAAACGGAGGGGCAGATGAGGCGCAGGATGAGAAAAGTAATGAAAAGTAGAGATACATGACAGTTTGATGAGAGCAAGTAA
>BMAT01009701.1:57228-70637 GCA_019649035.1 Elysia marginata | reverse complement strand
AATGTGATGGCATTTCCAGTTTTGTGGTGGCAAGTTTTTGTAGATCTTTGTCTAGGCTTACTGCAAAGGCCGTTTGTGCTCTACGTCTTCCTCTCTGTTTTCTAAAAAAAAAGTAGAAACTCATTTCTCAATTCGCCTACAGAAATCTAATTGGTAAAAAATATGACTCTTTTCTGTATTGTAGTTGTACTTAGTTTGCCCCCATTTTGCCTTAATGTGAATGTAAAATTCGGTAAAAATCGGTTACCTTGAAATGAAATTCGTTTGAAACTTTCAATAAACCCTCTTGAAAAAATTAGTAAACCTCGGTATAGATGAGCTTTTGAATTATGCAGTTCATAATAATAATATTGAGTAAAGAGAAATTCACAGCACGCCCTATTTGTACATTTAGAAAGGGAAGAAATGTTTTTAGAAGAGTGGCTAAGCGGTTCCACCTGACAGCAAAATTTTTGTAAAATGTCAGACAAACAGGGTCAATTGACACATGTCAGAATTTTTACATTATAAATATTATGTTGAGCTATCAGGATCTTCTAAAACTGTATTTTATGTCCTAAATAGAGATTTAAACAGTCATAACTCTACCGTATCCATGTCTTGAGTTACATGCATTTAATATTCAAAGCACCCAAAAGAAGTTTGTATAGGAAGTTTTAATAATTTAAACTAGTGCTTGTACACGAAACTAGTGCGAGCAACTTTACAATGTGCCCAATTTGCCCTAATCCTTCTTGTCCCACAGACACTGACCGGCTCTGTGACCTAGCGGTAAGACACTCGCTCAGAGATCAGGAGGTGTGGGGTTCTATCTCCAGCCAAGTCAAACCAAGGACTTTAAAATTGGTATTAGCAGCTGATCCGCCTAGGGTCTGGCATTATAGATTTAGTGCTAAGTCTGGTCGGCCCGGTGTCAGGATCATGTGACTGGGTGTGGTGTATTACATCACAGTGTGGCAGCACGCTTTTAATTGTCCCAAACACCGTCTCTATATAACCTTGTACTTGAAAAGAGACATTAAAATTCAAACAACAACCAGCCTCACAGACATTCTCTTACTCAACTATGCATGACAGACCTAAGACAACAACTTCAAATGGAGGGGGTTGACATTTTACTAGATTTTTCGCTGTAAAAAAAAAAAACAACAAACAAACAACATCAGGAATACATTATACAATCAGATCATACATAATGTAAGAAAATTCTCAGGGGACAACAAGAATGGTACGCCAAACTGGAGTAAAATTGATACATTGTACTGGTCTTCGACTGCGTTGCTCTGAATGCACATCTATAAATACCTTATTTAAAAAAAAAATTACAACAAAGGGAAAAAACTACATGCACCCAAACACAAATTTTCATAGTCTAAACCAAAGTAAACTTAAGCAGCACTAAAATGAAATAAACATCTTTATTTCTATACATGTAATTTTTTAAACAAAGAAACATCTTTATTTAGATACATGTAATTTATTCAAAATTATATTGCATCTGATGGAGAAAGGCATTGATAATTTATTTATATAAGAGACAAATGGAAAAAAAACATTTAAACTAAAAGCGTATGTCTATCCATAGGCCTACAATTTTTCTCTAAAAATACGAATCCTAAATAACGTCTACAAGATTAGAGACTTGGGAGAAAGTTCAAAGAAAAAAAAATTAATATAATAACATTAATGTTTTCTGTTGTATAACATTCATCGGCGTACCCTATTTGAAAAAGGGAAGGAACCCTCTTAAGTAAGATAACCCAACTTGAAGCAATAAATTCCTAATCGGCACTCTTTACTTTTTATAGGCATTGGTATTACTATAATTCATAAGTTTGCATACAGAATAAAATTAACAATGACTTTTTAAAATAGTCCTATTTTCTATGCTATTACTTAAAAATCCTTTGTCCACATACGCCTATATTATGTCATTTTGTCGAAAATTCATATATCGATTGATATATTAAATAAAACACGAAATGAAAAATATCAGAGCTTTGTCAGCCTCTAGTCTAGATTTAAACCTAAATACAGATTTTTTTCTGTTTTAGACACATCCATTAAAAAAAACCCCACATTTATTGAGTAAATTCTTTAATGTATGAAAAAAAAACGACTAAGATCTCTATATATTTTTCATATAGGTATAGTGGTGGTTTTTGCTTCATAGTCTAGCTCTAACATGAACTGAAACCATAACTTAGCAGTTCATGCCTGATGGTATCCATTGTTTAGAAAACCTTGCTAAGTCACGAAGAGCATGCAGGCTTGTTCATATATTTTGACCGATTCTTGGACGCCCCACGCAGACTCAGCCTGAAAAAAAAATCACTGTCTAAAAAGCTATTGGGCTTCGTTTCATATGTGTTTCCTACTTAATTTAAAATAAAGAATTTTTAAAAAACTTTAGTTTTTATAAGTTAAACGTAAAAAAAACCGTTTTAAACCAAATAAACACGCTTTAAAGAATTTTGTGGAGGAAAAATAAAAAAAAATCTGTGAAATTAGGCCCCTTATGTGGTTTCTAATTAAGTGCAGTGTCTTCTTCCTCCTCCTCCCCCTACTCCTCCCCGCCCCCACTGTGACACACATCTTTACACCGATTTTTACCGAGATGAATCTAATTTTTAACTGAGAGGTAACGAGATGTAGCCTATCGGCATCTCTCGGCGCATCTCTCTCAGTAAAAAATGACACTTATCTCAGTGTTTCTTGATTGGAAAAACAAACAACAAAACTTCGGAATATCTCGGTAAAAAAAGACTCATCTAAGTACATCTCCGAAAGTAGATAAAGATATTGGTAGATCTCGGTAAATTAGGATACACATCTCGGGAAGTTTTCATACTTCTCGTAAAAAAGATACACATCACGGTACATCTCGGTAGGCCTATGTAACAAAGTTAGACATTGTTTTAGTCTAGTTCCTTGGTCATGCTATGTGCAGTGTAGGCCTAGATTAAGGCTACGCTTGTTTTTTTTAATGGAATGTGTTAAATATTCGTAGTTATAGGCCTAAGTAACTTACGGTTTTCATAACTCATTAAAATCTAGAATGATCGCCTATTGTTAGTTTTGTAGATCTAGGCTTCTGGATTTATCTAGATTCTCACTTTCTGGTTAAATTTACATAATGTTTGATGACGGGCGACCTATTTTTAACTTGGCTCGCGATTGGGTGTCGCTGCCGTATTAGGCCACGCCTTTCTCACCTTTCTTGCAAAGGGTCGAATTTTCGAGCAATAGCTAGAACTTCTGTGCTTTTTCTAGATGTGTGTTTTGCGCATAAATAGAGCTGGCGTAGTTGATAAAAAAAGGGAATGAGAAGACTAAAAAGATTAAAAAGACGGAGAGGATAGAATACTAGACGAAGAGAGAGTGAGCAAAAGTTAGATCTACGATTTGTTTATGCTGGACATTGGCAGTTCCACTATTATTATTTTCGACTGCTGCTGGATGTGAATACTGTTTCGTGTTGATTTCTTCATTTTGAGTTGAATAAACTTATTTTCTACGTTCTTCACACGACTTTTTGCATTTTCAAGATTTTAAAAGAACTCACAAGTCTCGCATCAGGAATTTTATTCGTTTACTCGCCTATCATTGCTGGTGTTTGTGACAGCCTACATGTTAATTAAAATTTTCACATCACGGCATATCTCGGTAAAAAAGATAAACATCTCGGTTCATCTCAGTAAAAAAGATAAACATCTCAGTACATCTCGGTACATCGCGATGCTTCTTGATGTATCTCGGTAAAAATGGTACCCGTAGCAGTAGCAGTTGCAGCAAAAGTAGTACATGTAGTAGTAATAGTAGTAGTAGTAGTAGCAGCAGCAGCAGCAGCAGCAGTAGTAGTAGTAGTAGCAGCAGCAGCAGCAGCAGTAGTAGTAGTAGTAGTAGTAGTAGTAGTAGTAGTAGTAGTAGTAGTAGTGGTAGTGGTAGTGGTAGTGGTAGTGGTATTGGTAGTGGTAGTGGTAGTGGTAGTGGTAGTGGTAGTGGTAGTGGTAGTAGTAGTAGTAGTAGTAGTAGTAGTAGTAGTAGTAGTAGTAGTAGTAGTAGTAGTAGTAGTAGTAGTATCAGCAGCAGAAGCAGCAGCAGAAGAACAAGAAGAAGAAGAAGAAGAAGAACAACAACAACAAGAAGAACAAGAAGAACAACAACAAGAAGTGATGTTGTAATAGGATAAAAGGGAAGATGAAACAGGTGGTTAAGGATACAGAAAAATATAATGTTGTTGTGGATAACGGTACACGATAGCAAAAAATTACATTCTTGTATTTGTAATACCTGATAGCTCTTAGACGTTCCGTACCGACAAAGTGTAGCAAAATGCTCGCAGTTAAACTCTAAAAGCTTGTAGGTTAAATCGTTCCTTTTTTGCAGTTCTCTTGCTTTCTGGACGATACTTTCTTTTGCCAATGGTCTTAGTTAAAAAGGAATAGAATAAAATAACATAGTTATAAGCATTTGTTTCCGTACACTGGAAGCAGTTACATAAAACCATGTTTAGAACTAAATTTTAACGTCATAGCATGAATAAATGTGTTTAATCTGATAGGTTCCAATATGTAAAGGAAACGATGAAAAAGCTGATTTTCTTTTAAGATTGTTAACATAAGAAAGAAGCATCGGCTACCCGGATTAACTCTAATTCAGTAAATTACTCCAACCAAACACCAGGACACAATGTAGCCTGTTAAATTGATGAGACGGCCATTTGAAACATTCTGAAATGAATTAAAATTTGGAAAAAAATTGCTCCACCGCCGAGTCATTTAAGAAACAACTTAAAACGCATCGTTTCAAAGGAGCTTAGAGTGTTGGTTAAAATCTCACAAAAGCTAATTCAATTTTCAATGAATCTTTAGGGTTCGGTTGGGATAAAGTACATTATGAATGATAAAACCAACGATCAAAGAGCTGGCTCGGGAGGGAAATCTGTGCAGAGTTTTATCTGCACAGTAGCTTGTCAACTTGGTTTTCGATTGAATTAACACTTTGGACAGTGACAGTGATTTTGGGGAGGCTATTCCATGTCTCAACTATCCGATGACTAAAGTAGGTTTTTTCTGTAATCTAGGTGGCAGTTCTGTTTTGCGAGTTTGTAGCAAAGACCTCTTGTTCTGTTAGTGCCTTTGTTGAACGTAAGATAGTCGTTAACATTAACATTATAGGAACCATTTGTTGGTTGGCATGCTTCTATCAAATCTCCACGAAGTCTTCTATACATTAAGCTTGGTAGGTCTAAGGCTTGTAGTCTTTGTTTGTTGCTGAGATTCGATATATCTGGTACTAGTTTGATTGCCCGTCGTTGAACGTTTTCTATTAATATTGGGTCTGTCTTATTGATTGGGAACTATACACATTTCCTGTACTCCAAATGTGAGCGCATTAGGCTTATGAAAAGAGTCATTAGCATAGATTTGTCGATAAAGTCAAAAGACCTTCTGATCCGTCCCAGAATTCTGTTGGCTTTATTTACTGTTTTTTTCGCAGTGCATGCTAAATTTTAGACTAGGGTCCCTAAATCTTTTTTGCAATGGGTCTATTCTAGCACCACCTCACTGTCTTTGTCTTTTGTTGTATAGATCGAAAGATGATCATTTTTGCCAAAATGTTAAAATTTGCATTTGGATGCATTAAAACGCAACTGCCATGTATTTGGCCACTCTCACAATGACCTCAGATCGTTTACAGATGAGAAGACTTGCGTCGTCGGCAAACATCTTAATACACGTATTTGACATGTTTGTAAATCTAATTTGTTATTCGTTATAATGAATGGTTTTTTTTTTGTATAGCTACATTTAAAAACTTAAAAAAATGATTTCACATGCAGTTTTTCACATTTGTCTATATTTATAAAGAAATATTTGATCCATAAAGAATTAGTTCTAACCTATATTATGCCTATGTTATATTATTTAGTTCTAACTATATAAACTTTTTATAAATAATGATTACTCGAAGTGTCAAAAATTTTTTTAAAGTAATTTTATTGTAAAGCTCTTTCGCACCTACAGCATATTGAATATAATGGCAAATGAAGCTTTTACAAGTAAAAAAAAAACTAACTAAACTAAATGAATAAATACAAGCAAAAAAAAAATCTGATTTACTTCATGTCGGCGCCGTCTCTGTTGTTGAGAAAAATATACGAATAGTATGGTTGTAACTCTCGCAAGAAATTTATCTGAACAATACCCTTCACGCCTTCGAGAACTGTAGATATCTTTCGTGTTTGACCATCTGGGTTGAAATGGATAATATGACCATGACCTGATTCAATGAAAGATAAAAAAAAAAGAAATAATTTATAATCATGACAACATAACTTTAGAAATACTAATAGCTATCAAACAGGTCTGACCTGATGAAAAAGGTTTCACTCTGGACGTCAGGTTGTGCGAGAGAATGCAAACTCTAACACTGGTTGGCCCACTGTCCTTTTTATAGTAAGAAACCTCAAAGCTATCATTAAATTGCGTTTGTTGTTAATCAAAGCAATAAGTTTTGAACACTTTTTCTGAGCAAGTAACAACATTTAGCTGATGCTCTTCTGTGAATTCAGAAGGTTATTTGGTTGTCTTTGAACCCACATAAAGCCCGTAGAGCTTATAAAGGATTAGGCACTATGTAAAACGTTCATTACTTATTTTACGTTTTGAGGGTCACTACTTCCTAACACTTACCAGCGTACACTCCCCAGTGTGTAAAAACATTTGCCTGGGATTGCATCTCGATAAGCGAGCCGACTTCCACCTCATCAAGTTCTTCTTGCGTCTTAATTATGATACGGCGTGCGCAATTTGCTTTGCTTAGGCGTCCCATCGAAGCAGTATTCCCTGGAAACCAAAATATGATATTTGTAATTGGTGCAAATTTAACATAAAAAATACTTTTGGGTGTTTTAGGCTGCTTGCTATGTTACCTTCAATCTCCCAAAGTTTATTTCTTCCTGCGTCTCTTTTGTGTTTGTGATTTTCTTTTGATATATAAATGAACAGTAAATTTATTTATTCAAGATAGTTGCTTAAAATGCTAATGTTTATGCGCTTTTTGCCGCATTCTTGATATATCTTAGAGAGAGAAGATCCCACCATCACTTTTCTCTCTCGCACCAATGCTGTGAGCCTGATTACAACCGTACACAAACGCAGCTTTTGATTCCTGACCATGTGCGGTGGATAGTTAGAGAGCACCTACCAAATAACCTAATAGGACTCAGGAACAATGATGATAATGTTGATGGGTGTCCACCTGCACCGCACTAGCGAAAAAACACCCACGTACTATACTAAACTATGAGTAATCTCGACAACGCAAGCAGATCACTCAACAACACTGTTTAGCTGTCATCACCGAGAACAAAGCCTATTCAGTACCGGTATGATTAGCGTTAAAGTCTAGCCCCTGGAAAAGGCGCCTCCCTCAAGCATTACAAGAATTAGGCTAAAGTCAGACTAAATAAAGTGGGTAGTGGTGTGGTGACATGGACTACAGGGGAACCACACCTGGGGCGACCATCCCCGACCACCGCGTCCACTGGTTGCGGTTAGCGGGACGGCCTCTAGATATAGAGGTTGGCTGCCTCGGCAGTCGCGGACAAACTGGCGGCAGTGACAGGCCTCTTGTAGCTCTAGGAAACGTCGTAAAAGGAGAGGCTGGGAAAAGCAGGTGGTGCTGCTACCCTCTCGAAAAGGTCTCGCAACCCGATGATGTTATTATTGCCCGGCGAGTCGGAGCGCCGATCTATAAAATTGACTTCCACACACCAACCCTCATTTGCTACTTCGCAAGTTGGGACTGGAATCCAGAAGCTACAGAAAGGACACCTCGAACGAAAAACCACCCTCGCTGCTTCGCGAGTCGGGAACGAATCCCAGAAGCCAGAGGAAAGACACCTCGAACGAAAAACCCGTTAACACATCGCCCGGCCAGCGCGTTGATGGTTGGCCAAACCCTGCTTTGAACCATGAAAGACAAAGAAAAAGGAGGCCGTAGCACCCAAGGCCGGAATGGGGATCCCTCCACAAGGGGATAATCTGGAAACGCAAACTCGAACCTCAGTGAACTCTCCTATTGATGAAGCCCCTCAGCCAAACCCTTTTCAAGGACGCTGAGGAGCCGACGGAGGTAGAGAAAGCACCGCCACAATCAACATTGCAATATATTATGTAAGGACTATCCCACCCAGACGATCTCGACCAGGAACAACTAAAAAACTTTAATTGGTGCATCTAGGGCTGAGTGAAACCAAAAGAAAAGGAGAAGGTTTAACGGAACTAAAAGACGGTACCCGCCCTTGGCCGACTATCTATTGCAAGCCAGCAGAATTTATTATGGACTGACAGTGATTGAATTCACGACCCTTGATTTTGAATTTGCAAAGATCAAACCAGCACCAACTTCCTGGAGGAAAAACCAGATGGTAAGCAAAGGCTGAGTTTATCAGTTTTTTTAGCAGGCATCCAACTTTCTCTCTAAGAGCACCTGAACCTATCTCACTCGCCCGGATGACTTCATTTAACAAACGCAACGTTGGTCTTTTCTACTACAACCTGGAAGAAGTGATCCAGAAGTACCAATGTACACCAGACAAAATATTTCATTGTGATGAGACAGGTGTAACCGCTGTTGAAAAACCAACAAAATAAAAAGGTATTAAAAGAATTGGTACTGTGGTGTCGAGAGAGAGAGGGTCATTGGTGACAGTGTGCGGGACAATAAATGCTATGGGTGGTTTATTTTATTCCACCATTTTGCGTCTTTCCTCCAGTTAATATACAGCCGTTATGGGAGGAGGTGTTGCCTGTTGGCAGTAAAGCTGAAGGACATCCAAAGGCAAGTGGTTGGATGACTGAGGACAATTTTTGAACTATCTAAAGACTTCCACAAATATGCCAGGTAATCAAAAGAACTTCAAATTCTTCTTTTGCTAGATAACCATGCCTCACACCTATCTTTGGCTGTGGTTAATTACTGCAAAGAAAATGATATAGTCCTTCTCTCGTTCATTTAAAACATTCTTCAATGAGGCTGCTGACAGGTGGATGAGGAATCCTTCCAATGCTGGAAAAGTTATGACAATACATAATCTTCCAATCCTGCTAGCAGAAGTTTTCCCCAAGGCTTTCACTCCTACCAACATGTTAGCTGGTTTTGAAAGCACCAGCATTCAGCCACTGAGCAAGGAAAGAATCCCGAAAGATAGAAACATGTCCTCATATGTTAGTGACCAACCAGAACCTACAGAAAGCGCTGTTGAGCCACAACAGCCAGAACCAACCACTCAGGCACCAAGCGAGAGCAATGCAACAATTTCTTTTCATGTTTTTTGCCCCATTTGCCAAGGCGGCCCGTAGTTCAAATACCTTAAAGAGGAAAGTTATCTTACAGGTATTGACATCAACACTCGTTAAACGCTTATTGGAGGAAGCAGCATCAAAGAAAAAGCCAAGAAGAGCCAGCCAACGTGCAAAAAAAATCAATTTTACCTGTCGATACTCAGCGCCCTGAAAGTTATAGTTACAGTGAGACCACTGACCACAGCATTGATTTGGATGACAGTGACTCAGATCTGCTTCTTTCAGACTGAGCCTCAGGAACCCCAAAGTGGAGAGCTTGAAAATCCCACTGCTTGGCAGTTACATGAGGGGGACTAAGCTCTGGTGAAATTTGCCCCAAAAAATCTCAAAATTGTACATTGGTAAAATAGAAAATGTAGATATAAAGATGAAAATACAGCTCACTGTATGTTCCTGAAAAGAAAGCCAACCAAAGAGGGACAGTTTTTTTTTTGCCTTTCCAGAAGATCTGGATGCTTCAGAGTGTCAGTGGACGACATTTTATGCAAACTTGAACCAACAACATCAGGGGGAACTGTACGGACTGGAGACATTTTGACCTTTCATTCCAGTTTCATAAATTCTTTTCAATATCCCATTATGTAAATTCTGAGACACCATCATCATCATCTAATTTTTTTATGTCTATCGATACACAGTATAGTAGTTAAGTAAATTAAAGTTCATCCTACACGGATAACGTTGTCTACCAAGAAATTCTTCGCAATCGGCGTTAGTACCATTATTTACCAGTGCTGTTTTCCTCACACATTCTCAAGTCCCTACGATAGGCCTATGTTGCAATTAGATCTGTTATGAATAATATGATTGCCACCAGCTCATTCTGTTCGTAGAACAGGTATGCCCTACTTCAACTAGTTATCTTAATGCATTTTTATCAAAGCTTTCAAACGTTGGGAAGTGTGCGTAATTATCAATATTTAGCAGGAAGGTTAGGGGGTTTTTTTTATTTAACTGATTAAAAAGGAGGGATAAATCTACTCAAATTAAATTTCCGGCTTCCGACGTATTTGCAAGGGTCTGGAGACAACTGTTGGTGTTCAAATATTTCTGAGAAATAACCGTCTTTGTAAATGTCCTATGAAATTCCTTTTTATGCGCGGATCAATCTCTTTGTATGGCATCTTATTCTTAGCACATGAGCATTGTCTCAAAACTTATGCCTAGCTTACGCATTTGACAATAAATGTCAAATCACATCTTCTATGAATTTAACATTAATGGTTGGCTAGAACTGCCAACAGCCAACAGCTAAATTAATCTTCAACGAGGAAGTTTGTTTCGAAGCAGATATACTATGTAAAACACATTGATAAGAACGCATTTTAATTTGATGGTTGGTTTCGGGCACAAACGTTTACCCCAAGGACAATAGAACATTTTAAATACATGCATATATTTTGTCAAATTTGACACTTATGTGTTCAGTTCTTTTGTATGTTTAAAATATATTTTTGACAGTCTTGCAGCCTGGTTTTGTCTATCTGTTCAGGTACATGTATTTGGGTTCAAACTAAGTTTCAAAGAAAAATGGTGTACGAGTGTTATACCAATCAGTAACTAGCACTGTCTTACTCTTACTAGTATAGATTATGTGAATACTACGGGCAGCAAGAGGCAAATTCTCATCTTCCTCATGATTTTACACAATTACTCTTGTTTTGTTTCAAACGTAATCCCTAAAAATAGACAATCCCTTAAAAAATCGTATCGTAAAGGTCAAACTCGGAGGTAAGTGTTTGTCAGATCTCATCGTCTGCTTTGTGTGTTTGCGTTTTTATAATTTTATTAGCTTTGTGCTTCAACACTGTGTGAAACAGGTATCTTGTTAGGATTCGATGTCAGTCTATTGAAGCCTACATTCGACATATACCGCCCTTTGAACGAAGGCAAAAAAAAAAAAATCATGTGCCACCTAAAACCAACAATTTGTGACAGCTAAAAACGGGTGTTGTGACTCCATAAAATTGTCGCTAAAAGTACTTTCAGTATTTGTATTTACACAATAATACCTGTGTAATGTTTTTCATAAGCAACTATGGTGTATGATGCATACAATTCAACGTTGTGTTCAACGATGTCATTTTACACATGGCCGAAGTATGAAAAGTTCTGGGGACTTTTGTGTCTTTCTTTATTTTTTTTTTTGTTGGGATTCATGGAGCAAAGCCCCCTGCTTGTACTAACTCACTCAAGCGTATGACTTCTTTATCTTAAAAATAAATGTAGCATAAAGAGAAAACAAACTGCCAAATTAAATTATAGTCTCTCTCTCTCTCTACGTATGTTCAAATCCACCTTTTATATACAAGCCTCCGTACATTTCTGTTGTTTATTTTTGCACTTTAAAAAGAAAACAAATGGAAAAAAATTAATGGGATATAGCTGTAACACTGCCGCAAACCGTTTCGTTAGGGCGATTTGGTTTCCGATCCTGCTAGTCGTAAGCAAGAGGCGCGATTTGTCAAAGCTGTGTCACGTTTTTAACACCACCCGTACACACATGACTTAAAGACACTTTTACACGGCGGATATTTTTGCCTGATGTTAAGCTGACATCAAGGCATTCTAGAAGGACCGACCAAATCCTTCGTGTAAAGGTTAAATCGTGCAACAAAAAAACAACAACAAACAAACAACAAAACGGATAGATATCAAGCAGTCGAAAGACTCGTCGATCCGAGTAGCCTGAATTCAAGAGCTTCTAGATATTCGTCCGCTAGATCTCGCTCTGAAGGAGTGGCCTGGAGATGATTCATATACATGTAGCGGGTGAAAATCTAAATCGATCTACTGATTTTGTCATAGATTCTATGACAAATCTGACTTCATATTTGAATTCAGCGGCCTCTAATTGGAAGAGCAGCAGCACAAAATTGCAAAATTTTGCATTTTTAGCTTTTTTGTAGATTTGTCCCTTTTTATTTGACAACACAAAACTAGATCTAGACTCTAGGGAAAAAAAATCTGGCAGAATGCAGAGAGTGGTTGTGACACTGTTACAGCGCATGCATCCCCTTTCCCCCCTCACCCCACAGGCCCACACACAACACATACTTTGTTGCAGCGTGCAGCCGACTCAAGGGGATCTCTGACGCCTTTCTTGATGTGTATGACAACATACATGCAGTGATATACTATAGTTAGCTAGATGGGCTAACGCTATGTTAGCGATCTCAGTTTTGTGTGACTTCACTGCGCAGGCTCAGATAGCGAGGTAGAACTCCCTGCCTGCGTAACTTTGATCCCGGAAGCGGAGGTGAAGGCACTTGCCACTTAGGAGACAGAGGAAACATAAAGTTAAATCCATAGGAAAGCGTGCCCTAGCCTGTTACTTTCCTTTAAACAACATGATTATGTTGTTTTATTTTTATTTCTTCATTAATGCGCTTTGCGATTTAAATAGAAAACTAGTAAATTTATTAATCTAACACATTCAAGTTCGTAGCCTATCTCATAACTGTGGAAATAAGTCGCTTATCCAGTGTTTCAATGTGCGCATTCAACCACTTGAAGCTCCCGCCTAGATCTAGTATATAGATCTAGAACTAGCTAGATTCGGCGATAGAACCGAACGAATGTCATAATTATTGTGTGTTATTGCTCGAAAAACTTCCATTCATTTTGCCAAGACTAAATTGCACTTGTAGGCTATCTTGTAGTGCCTGCAATTTATTTATTTTCATATTCCAACTATGTCTACTTAGGCATAGTCAGTAGTAGGCCTATGGACCTACTCGCTCAATGGAAATTGCGCTCATTGGTCTTTTCAAATAATTATAAACTAATGTTTATGGGCCAAGGTCTACCTTATATTATAAATAAGACTATTCACCTAGGTTGCGACTCTTCACTTTCTTTTTTTTTTTTTTTTGTTTTGTTTCTATACTCTAGTATCAGAAAATGCCGTTTAGTTATTTTTTCTGTCGTATATTGTAAGGTCAGTTTCGCATTCAGGCATTAGATTGTTGTTGTAGGTGACGTAGCAAACCTACATTAACATTTTTTTTTGTATGGATAGAAGCTTTATTCAAT
>BMAT01009701.1:25481-37642 GCA_019649035.1 Elysia marginata | reverse complement strand
AAAAAAAAAAAAAAACAACTTTGAAATCCCTTGGAAAGAACGAAATGAATCTGAAATAATATTCTACATCTCTTATGATAATCTCAGGAGTTCTTTACCCTGAGGCTCTCTCGGTGGGCTTGAAGCTTGTGATTTTGCAGCTCAGCTCTGGTGTTGAACTTTGAGGGACACTTGTCGCAAGCGTTAGCGTCCTGCACTATGTGGAGACGGACATGCTGGATCAGCTGAATCTGTTAGAACAGACACTATCAGGTAAAAGGAAAAAAAAAATACATAGAACAGAACAAAAAATAGCATGGTAGTAAATAGTTCTTCTTTGCTTCCCTGTATTTGCTTTTTCGTTTCATGCTATAACAAAAGGAAGTCTCTACGACAGAAAAAAAAGAGAGAAAAAAAATCAACGAGAACAGCACAAACATGTTGGTTTTAAAATTAAAAAAACTTCACCATCCATAAGTTCAAGTGAAAGAGAAAAACAACTTTAAAAAGGACCAGCATATCAGTTTATCCCTGTAAAGAAGAGTGTTAAAATGCCTACAATGAGTTCATTAGGTAGTGTGTACTGAAACAATTTATGACACTGTGGAAAGAAAATTATATATATCTAAAGTAGGAAAAGAAAGCATTAAATCTTGTTAACCTTCTAATTTTGATGTGACCGCAGCATTTTTTTTTTACTAAATCATACAAAATTGCCAGCAAATACAGTTCAGTCCAAATCATGTTCAAAATGTTTCAACTTAGACGATTTGAATATATTTGTTTTATTTGAACTATATTCAGACAACTGATTTGACCCCTCTGTAATGCACACTCGGAATTTGCTGATTTGGAAGGTAAATTTTGTTCCTCAGAGTTTTGAAATATTCAGACTAGACCATAATTATGTAAACTTATGTTATGAGCTTTTATCATAAAAGCCAAAAGAAGTTCAAGCTGGACGTTGTTCACCTACTTTCAATCTGAAAGACTTGCCACACTGACTGCATCGGTACGGGTGATCCCCCATGTGAGTTTTCAGATGTTTGGTGAGCTGCAGGGCCTGAGGAAACTCCTCGCCACACATCGGACAAACGTGCATCCGCTCCCCACTGTGTTTGAAACCGTGGCGCTCCAGGTCCTCCTTGGAGGTGAAGCCTGCTCCGCAGATCTTACAGCTGAAAGGAGTTGCCAGAGAGCTGGTGCTGGCCTGCTTGCTGGAAGGAAGGTCTGTGGACGCATCAACATGCACTGCTGATCGGTGCCGCTCTAGGTCAAACGAGTCCTTGAAAGATCGGTTGCATTTCTTGCAGTATGGCTTGCCCTGGTTGAAATCAATGTTAATATTGATAAAAAAAAAAAGAGCAATTGAATTTAGGTTTTTTTATGCTACAAATGCATTCACGGCTATGCCCCTAATTATCTTAAAGGTCTTGTAAGCTTGTACACGCCTGCGCGCAACTTAAGATCATGTAATAAAGCTCTGTTGTCAGTTCCGTGTAAACCATCAAGAAAAGACGGTAATAGAGCCTTTGTGCAATGTGCACCAGTAGTCTGGAATGCCCTTCCCCTTTCTATCAGGGAGGCTACGTCGGTAAATCAGTTTAAGACCCTATTGAAAACTTATTTGTTCACGCTATATGAAGACCTTAATTAGTTTGTGTCAAGAAATGTATCTGACTACCGATGGTCAATGTATATCCTTTTTTTTTTCCTTTAATTTTGTGCATGCACCTTTTGTTTTTCTTTTGTTTGTTTTGAATTGTTAATGGGTTATGTTTTGTACAAAATTGTCATTATGTCAGCATTGTTTGTTTGGGTAGATGTACTGTTGTAAAGAGCTTCGAGCCTACATGTAGGAAGAGGCGCTAGAAAATAACTTCATTATTATTATTATTATTATTATTATTATTTCTGTAAAGAACAATTATTATGTTCTAATGTATTTAATTATTTTTCAATATATATAAAAAAAAAACAACAAAACAAAAAGCATTTATTATACTACAAACGGAGATGAAAGCAGAGTACACAAAAAAAACAAAAAACAGGAAAACTTTCAAGAAGCTACTGTGACATGCAGAATAAATTGTGGAGGCAGCCACTGCACAATGAAATGATTTAAAGATTTCAAACGTATGAAATTAGCAGTGAAATTAAGGAGCATAGTGGCAACATGGTATAAGAGCTATGTTTCTCTAAGTGGCAAGGCAGTGGGTGCCAAAGCTACTAATACTATAGTTGAAGGTTCAAATCATACTAAAGACAGACATTTCGGCATTTTCACTTAAAGCCTACTTCTCTCCACTGCTGATTTCACACCTTTAATTTAAAATCTTTCAATTATAAGAATATGCTGGCTTCTCTTAAAATCTTTGACACATAGCTTTAAAGAAACACAAAAAGAATACATATTGCACAGTTATTACTATGGCTACGTAGCTGTTTTCTGCTAAGAGCTCAATTAAAACAATTTTACTTTCATTGATTTGCATGTAAATTCTATGAACTCACAGCCACACAAGCCAGGGTGTAAACTTTGAAGGCTTTTGTGAACTTCAGAAAGTCCTTATTTTGTTGACCTTTCTGCTTCTAAGTTAAATAAAAATGTCATGAGAATGTTTCAAAAACTGGAATTTCTGAAAAAAATAGGAAAATTTGCATCCCTGTAGGCTAAGAAAGTTAATCTTTAGATTTAATGACACATTATAAATTCTAAGCATGAAACTGAAGTCTTTTGAATTGGTTATGTACATGACTTTTTGATATTACCAACCTTTCTATTCTTGCTCGGCGATCTCAGCTCAGAATCTGTCTCGTGTTTCCGTTCAGGAGCTGAGTCCTGTACTGATGTGCTTGACTGTTCGTCTTCCAGGAATATTTTCCTTGGTGACAGCTTGAACTTCTTTCGTGGTACAATATTTTCTAAGTCCTGATCTGTACATCTTTTAGCAGTTTTATTGGGAAGGTTTTTATACGACTGTTTTAAAATGCTATTTTCTTTTGCAGACTGGCTTCTTTTGAGACTTTCAGGCAACTTGTGAGGGTAAAGCTCTTCCTCCGTGAGGGGCTCGATGTAGTCAGGTTTGTCATGGGAGAAATGGGCAAATTTCTTCAAATGAATCCGAAGTTTTTTCTGAGTATAAAAGAGCTCATTGCAAGCCGAGCATTGATAAGCGTGGATTCGTTTGCGACACTCAGGTCCATGGGTTCGGCAAAAGTAAACTTTGCACATTTTACACCAAAAATAAGACATTTCTTGATTGATGGACGATCTACTATGATGGTTCAAGTCGGCAGCGGTGGCAAATTCTTTGTAGCAGGTTTTGCATGTGAAATTAGTTGGTTCTGAGTGAGAGAGAATATGAGTTTTTAAATGGTGACTTTGGGCAAACATTTTTGGACACAAATCACACATGAAGAGAGGGTCGCCATCGTGAGTCCTCATGTGAGAAATGAGACTGGACTCATGTAAATATTCTTTACCGCATTCTGAGCAAGACAACATTGTCTCACCACTGTGAGCCAGCTCATGATTCAGCTTGTCTTTCCGACGCGTGAATATTTTATCACAAATCATACAGAAGTACACAAGCTGTCCATCAATTGTCAATGTTTTCATTTTGACCTTTGGTTTGTTTCCACATTTGTCCTTCTTTTCCGCTTTCTGTGTTGAGATGTGATTCTCTGTCTCCAGCACCTGGGCATCCTCAGAGGAGATGTCGCCATCTTTGTAGTCAATGCCGGCGAAATCTTCTTCATTCTCCGTGCCTGGATCATTTTCAACTCTCAGATCCTCAATACCCGACTCATGGTCAGACATGGCAGTCTTACTTTCAGAAATCAAAGTCAACCAGAAAGATTATTTCTTTCTGACCTTTTAAAGTTTTCATTCTGTTATTTCTATTTTTGGTTTAAAAGTGCTAATATGCAATTTTTATCTAGCTTGTAATTGATGGCTTCGTATATCCGTATTGCCCTGGGAAAGAAAAAAAATATCTACAATAAAATGAAACATACACTATACAGTATTCAAGGTTTTAAAAATAAGAACAAGTGGCCTAGCCATGTTTATTGGAAAATTACTACAGCGGAATCCGGAAAAAGTCCACACCTCATGACTGGAAAAAAATGTTGACTTTAAGCGAGGTTGACTTTAATATCCATTTTCAGGGGAGGAGGGTTTGTAACATAGTGTAATCTGTAACGAGCACAAAGTGACGGCTAGGAAGGTACTCGGAAAAATGATGAAGGATAGCCTAGGCTAGGTGTAGACAAAGGGATGGAATGCATAGGTGTGTACAAAGAAACATGGTGTTTGTGTAACATTAAAATTGTTGGACTGGTGTGGCAAAGCGGGGAGGAGTGGGAGGATCATCAGTGAACTGCCCCAATCAGCAGCATCCTGTTCAACTGTGCTAGCCCTCCCCCGTCCCCCACTAGCCCTTGCCAAGCCAGTGGGCCCACGCAGGCAAGCGCTGCAGGCAGTGTCTTGAATCATGCAACTCTTTGTCTCTAACATGACCCATCTGGAGTCTATCGTCTCTTTACATCTGGCTACGAGGTGTTCACTTTAAGAGGAAATAGGTCTGAGGCCTTTGACTTAATGTGAAATAAAGTTAAATAAATAAAGAAGGAAAAAAAACAGGACCTTTGTGAGGTTGGTTGGTTAATTGAATTTTTAATGTCCCAGTCAACTTCGAGGTAATATCAGAGACGGCGGTTATGACAGTTGAAAGCGTGCTGCCACACTATGATATAAGGAGCGCTTACGCACAACACACCCAGTCACATTATCCTGACACCAGGCCGGCCCAACTTAAAACTAAATCCATAATACCAGACACTAGGGGGATCAACTAGACTAAATACAATTTTGAACTTAAAGTCTTTGGTTTGACTAAGCCATGGATCGAACCACACACTTCCCGATCTCTGAGTGAGTAACTAACTGCTTGGCCACAGAGCCGGTCTGTTGACTTTAAACCACTCAGGACGGGATTGGACTGTACTATATATAGTCCAATTTTACCTCTCAGGACGGGATTGGATTCTAGTCCAATCTCCGGCTTCGAGCTTAGATAGGTTACAAAATCAGAACGCACACCACATAGACTCAACCAGACATGTGTCTTATGATCCATTTCTGAACCAAAATCAAGTGTTAACTTTTTTGTTGTTATAGTTTATAATTTATAAGTTATTAGACCTAGTGAAGCCTAGTCCGTAGTCGTCTAAAACAATGTCTTTGAGATGCTTTTTTGTTTTATGAAAAACAAAAATCAGCAATCTTTGACAACCACGTAAGCCACCTAACCCCCCTTGAAGCCTAGTACATGTATGACTAACTAGAGGTGAGAGGTCTATGCCTATTTTTATGGGACTGCCAGTGCCAGGGTAACTGAAAGTAGGTCCATCGATGGTGATGTTGAAGCCTTCCAGGAATTACAACCCTGAATTAAAGAATTGGTATTGATAAGATATCTAGTCTAGTAACTTGATTCTGTTGGTGCTAGTAGATATGATAGAGGCAAGAAAAGGAAGGCAATGATGTAGATCGACCACTGGCTTTTTGGTCCAAAGGTTGTTTTGAATTTGAACGTTTTGAAGGTGAAGGTTATTATATCAGAGACGACGCTTGGGACAATTGAAAGCGTGCTGCCACACTTTGATGTAAGGAGCGCTTGCATACACCACATCCAGTCACATTTTCCTGACACCGTGCCTACCACTGTGTACCAGACTTTGATCAACAACTCGTTGGATGGATGTGATTCAATGCGATTTATATTGCCATTCACATAGATCTTATACTAATCTAAGCTAGTACAAAAGTACAAGACATACATCAGTAAAAATCTTAATGTTCTCTCTAGAGTCTAGATCTACTTATATAATATCTAAACTTTTAACTTTTTGTGAGTTCAATGGAAGCCTAGATTAGGCCTACATTACAAAACTTAGCCTACAGGACTAGGAGTAGGAGAGCTAGATTTCTAGATCTAGAACTGTATTCGTTTGCAGATCTGATCCCGCAAAATCTGGTCTACCCTGTATAGACACTACCACAGTATCAGGTAACGGCAGAATGAAGTCAAAGCGACAAGAGACAGTGCAGGGCTGAGGATCGAGGAAGCGTCCTGGCGATAATTGGTAGTCTACTGCTTATCAAAATAAATTTATACATAGTTCTGCCATTTTGACGCCTAAATGGTCATGTGATAGCAACCACATGATCTTTCAAATGCCCGAGTGTAGCCAAAATTAGATATTAGGAGGAACTAACTAATAGGGGAGTTGTTAAAATCTTTTGGAGGAATAAGTTGCGAGGAAATCTCTGCAACATAATTTTTTCTATTTGATTTTGAAAGCAATAGGTCAGATAAGTTTGAAAAAAGAAACAAACACGACGACACAGAAATCGAAATCTTACTACTTGTGAATGACTTCATAATACGTCATTCCTTTATATTCCAGTGTAAAATACCATTATGGACATTTTTGCACCACACCTGCGCATGTTACATCGTTTGAAAGGCCTTGAGACTTTAAAATGGAATGATGATAATCGCAAAGTAAATAAACTGTTTTAAGCTTAATGTGAATAATTTGAAAAAAAATCGCAAAAGTCACCGGTGCCGCAACCTTTTTTTTATCATAAAACAACTGTTCTCAGAACCTAGTCTAGTTTCATATCTTTAAACGAGTCACACACACAAAAAAAAACAACAACCAACCAATTAAAAATACAACTTGCAAAACAGAATGATGATATCATACAGAGATACCATTCGGAATCGTACAAGCCTTTAATATATCTCAATAATTATGCCATTCCTTGAAATTTAAGAGCAAAATACCATTGGAAAAATATTTTGCAGCAAACCTATTTAAGTTGCACTTCAATGCGAATGTCTCGAACAATTATGATGAATTCTGATATTTGCAAAATACTTGAGTAAGTTGAAAGGTACTAATACTTCTAGGCCACAATTTCTAAACAAGAAAAAAAACTACAACAAAAAATATGACTATCACAGGTATGTGATATTTTCCCATGTAATGACATCTATGGGCCTAGGACTCCTAAGAACCTTCTATAGTTGCGTATCCTGAAATAAGGCAAATATTAAAATGAATCTGTAGCGCGGTTATAGAACATGAAATGCGATCTCAGTCTTTCTCCTACAGTTACATTCACAGAAACAGTAGGCCTATTTCAGCCTTCTTTCAATATTCCTCCTAATAAAATATCTGGAATAGGCCTATCAGAGCAGTCAGTGCCTCTGCAAGCAGAGCACTTAGAGCACATTTCCACAAACTCAAAGTTGAGCCACATGGGCAGACTAATCGATCAAAATGGGAACCTCCATCTATCACGAGTTCAAAAAGGGAACACCAATCTATCAACAGTTGCTGTTGCAACAGAGCGTTAACTTCTTGGAACATTTTTTACCAACATGGTAAAATACTTTGCTATGTTCCATGGGGTACAACATCAGCAAGAGCTGCCTATTTGCGATCCCGTATGAGTCCATGTCTGTCAAATAGTGCAGATAAATTCTGAGCTCAAATAATGGTCAATGCTGTCTATAGGGGTGACTCTTGCTGCTGTGACAGATGCTGGAATAGTAGCTGGTGATCGCCAGGGATTGGTTCACCACCGCTCTGAGCTGTTTGCTTCATGTTCATAGTTCATGGTCTTATTGTTTTAAAGGAATAATCCTACACAGCGGTTCAAACTATTTCTCCAAGAATTTGGTTTCCAACTTTGCATGCATCTTCTGGAGTGACAGACCCGTCAATGTAGCAATGCTTCGTAGAGAAGTATCAGTACCAAAAGGATCTATGACAATTAAGGATTATTAGATGACCTCAGTATCTTTTTATGGCAGGACTATCATGACTCTGTGCTCTCCTTATGTTGCTCACATAATAACATCTATTCACAGATCCTACCGTAGTTCATATCCTTTGAGATTATACAACTTGCAAAGAAGATTGGCAATATTATAGAAATTTTGCAATTTGGAGCCTCATTAATCGTAAATGATGTCATAACACGCTATTCTTTAAAATTCAAGAGCAAATTACGATTATGGATATTTTTGCACCAAGCCTATTCATGGTCAGTATTATTTGAAAGGTCTTCAAAGTCACATTGTAATGGTATAAAAAGGGTTGCAGTACCGGTGACTTTCGTGGATATGAATACAATTTATTTACTTTGCAACACCAATGGTTGAACACATAATATGGTAAAACGCTCCATGCAGTTCTCGTCCCAAAGTGCTTGGATAATTTTCCCCTACCTTTGTCGCCACTGTTCCACTTCCTCCTCCCACACACCCTTTTGTGTGCCATGATACTGATAGAAAAAAATGTTATGGAGATAAAAAGACGTTCTTAGACCTCGTTTCATACACAGTTCCGCAATACTAGGTAGATATAATTATAAGCCAGAACCATTACAAATTGCTTGTTTGGTGAATGGTCAGTTTATTACATACCTGTAAGAGTGAAGACCTAGTCAATAGGCAGTAAGTTTTGTTTGTTCTCGAAGAAAGAAAAAAAACAGACAAAAACCGACTAGGTATTGGAAACAAGGGAGCCTTTATCTAAAAATGTCAAATGGAAAAATTATGGGAAAAAGAAATGTTATCTGAAAATGTACTGTGGAGAAGATATTAGAAAGGGAAGTTTTATTTCAAAATCTCTAGACTGGAGAGACTGGACTGTTGTTTTTCTTTGAGTATATATATATATATATATATATATTATAATACGTTTGACCCTCAATTTTCTGACCTAAATCTTTCGCACATCTTGGTAAACACCAATCTCTTCCTCCTTCCTTTTAGGAGATTTGGCTCTACTTTGTGTGGCACAATAGGAAAATGGGACGCACAAAGTGGTGCGCAAGCTGCAATTTCTACCTGGCCACACAAAGAGGTGCACAGTCTGCAAAAAAGAAGGCGGAAGAAATTGGCAATTACCAAGATGCACAAGAGATTTAGGTCAGAATCATGGTTTGCTCAGAGAAAAAAAATTTAGAAATAAATCAATATAATGTTTGCCTTGTTTTTTTTAAACTTTTTCTTACAATATATTTTGAGTAGGCTAACTAGTTTGCAAACAAAAATGTCAAATTTGTTAAATGCCGCAATTTTCACATGGAGCAGTTGCATGTTGAACTGTATTTTCCTGACCTTCCAAGTCTTAAAAAATACATGAACCTGTTAAAATTTCACGAAACCTTACTAGAATTTTTTTTTATGAAATATAGATCTTAAAAAAGAACAGAACTGCCAAGACCTAATCAGCTGGCTCCAGAATTTTAAGAACTCCATTTCATCATTTTTTTCAAAGCATTTCAATATTCACCATGAGAACAAGGTCCTACTAAGATAAGATGTATTGTTGTCTATGAGGAGGTTACTTGCGGACATTAAGTTCTTGATATTTGAAATTGAACTCTCTCTACTCTGTAAGAACGTTATGAGTTTACCAAAAAAAAACACAGACTTGTTGGGGTTTTTTTTTAAATGATTTGGTGCATTTTGCAAGTAATCTTCTTATCTTATAAGCCACAACTTTATAATTTCTCTCAATTTTTAGTAATCACAAATGTTTTCCCAAGTGTAGGCTACTTTCAGTCTATTAGGCGTGACATAAGTACTCCAGTATTTAGATACTCATTCTGGTACTGAAATACTGAAATCAGTACTGGTTGGCAGCTCTTAAAGAAGAATAAAATCTGCTTTAAAAATGCATTTTTAAAAATTAGGGCTGCCAACATCTGACTCATTCTCACTTGTAGAAAAGAAATAAATTATTAGTATACTGATACATCAACTAAAAAAATTCTTGATGACAAAATCAAGATAGATGGATGAAAAGTTAGCAGCTACAAAAATGAATTAACACCTACAACACAATTATTGTGAAAATTATTTTCTTTATTATAAATGCAGATGTACAAAATATATTCACGTTCAACAGAAACAATATCTAATCAAATTTACTTAAGATTCGAATTTTGATTTGAGTTAGGTATATTTCTTTTGATATTACCAACACAATACAGTAGTATCCGGTTAAATGCAAGGCACTTGCAAAGCTCAAATTTTATACATTTAGCATGCATTTAGGACATGCAAGCACTTAAAAAAGGTAGTAAAAATTACTAGATCTAGTTACTTTCTATTTGATGTGATAACGAAAACCAAATTGTTTCCCTTGATCACACAAATTGACACAGTCTAGACTAGAAAATAAAGATTTTGACTGATGTATGTCTTGTAGCTTGAGGGAGCCTATAGGTCTATCTTCTGTGGGCCTAAATGAAATGATTTTGCTTAGCTGAAATACAATTTATTGGGCTGAGCGCTACAAATGCTATTGGTTAGCCTGCCATCATTTACCTGTTAGTGCCACATGGGCGAACTATACATTACATCATGGTAATATCACTTGTTCTGCTATCGTCTTCACTAATCATCCCCGCACGACAGACCTGTGTCCACCATTAACCTTCCATCCAGGCCTCCCTCTTCACACCCCTACCCCTTAGCATCTGCACCCTCAAAACATGCAAATGAAATTGCAGATAGGCCTGGTTTAAACAAAGGAAGATGAGAATCACTGCTGAGTGTTTCTGGCTTTTTCCTTGCATCTCAGTCGTTGCCTGATCCACTAAGGTAATTTTCACCAATTTCACATACATTCGTTTAGCCAATGTTGCATGTGTTTAGGGTATGCAATTCATTTAGGAAAATACTTTCATAGCAGTTGGCATTAGTTAAACCATAGCATGCATTTATCGACGTGCATTAAACCGGACACTGCTGTATCACATTTTTCTTCTTTCTGGTTGTCTTCCAACTGACTTAGCTTTACCCGTACTTGCTATTCATTTATCTGCTTCATCATACATTAGCATCATCATTAACATCCAAATGAATTTCTTCAATTTTTAAACAAGTATATGGAAACAAAAAGAGAATCAAAAGTATTGTACACAAAATACCAAACAAGTAGTATAAAATTTTAAAATTAAAAAATATGTGCAAGATAAGGCATTGATATCACAATTTTTTGTTTTTGGTTCCTTGAGTGTTAAAAATAGCCATTAAAGCTTCAATTATTTTTATTGTCAGTCTCTTTTTGTGAAGTAGCATAAAGAACATCACAATAATGAGTATACCAGTACTGATAAAATGGAACTTGGAAGGTAAAATGTCATCACCTGATAACTGAATATAGTTACAATCTATCTCATAGAAAGAACAAAATGACTTTGACCCATCCTGTTTATCTTTGTTAATTATCTCACCATTTCTACATAAATGTGTGCACATTTCCTACACCAGAATTTAATCAATAAGAGTATTATGAACCTTGTTAAAATTAACAAAGAAGCAGTTTGATGACGTTTTTTTCCTCAAAATTTTGAGATAAACCATTACCTTAGCAGCATGACAATAAACCATAATTTTTATTATAAAGAAAAAAAATGGCTAGATTAAAAGAAAAAGCTTCCTGGCATCTCGTCTTATTTAATATTTTGATGTTGTGAAAACCATTTTATCTGAGTGTAGACTTTCTCTTGTCACAGCATCCTAGCAAAGCTAAAAAAAAAAGGGCACTGTTAGGCCTAGTAAGTAATACCCTTAAAATAGAAATTAGATTCTTTTCAAATATCAGTTTATAATGTCAAATATTTGGTCCAATATACCTAAAGGTCTATAACCCACTATAGGATTAAAATACAATTGGCATACAATTATCAAGATAAATTTGTAAACATGTCCCTATATTATCTGAGCACCTGTGACAGAAATTTATTCAAAATAAAATCCCTGAAGTAGCTTATTCCAACAGCTCAGCGCAACTGGAAAACCAATCAGCATACATAGCATAAAACCAATGACATAATTTTTAAAAAATGCACAAAAAATAGGCAGGGAAAACTATATATTTTAAACCTGTTGTGAACTTAATTATTTATCAGTACATTTTAAATTTGCAACAAGGAATATCTTGCAATCATGGTGAATGAGTTGGAAGTCCGAAATCTTTAATAAAGAAAATGCATCTATAAGTCTTTTTTTCTTTTTTCCTCTATATCAATATAATTACAGTGGAATCCAGATAAAGTCAACACCTCAGGACCGAAAAAA
>BMAT01009701.1:9087-25394 GCA_019649035.1 Elysia marginata | reverse complement strand
AGATTGGAGTTTGCCCCTTATAAGTAAAAAGAGCACTCTTAAGTTAACAATTAGAACTTGGTTTCAAGGTTGAGATTGTCATACATGTACGTTTTTCCCAACATTTTGCAATAGATGAAAATCAAATTGATAAAAGTCCAGGTGTAGAGGACTTTACATAGTCTATATATTTGTAACATAGAACAATCTGTAAAGCTAGATCATTTCAACAACGCAGCGTGACCACCAGAAAGGTACACAGAGAAATATAAAGTCTAGCCTAGGATATAAAGACACAGGGACGGAATGCATGGGTGTGTGCACTAGAACAATCTGTACATGCAACGTTGAATTTGTTGAACTAGTTTGGCAAAGCAGGGAGGGATGGGAGAATCACCAGTGAACTGCCCCAATCCGCACTAGTTACTGTCCTTTGTCCAGACACACTAGCCCTCCGCCCTCCTCGGACGAGTCCTCACCAGGCAGGTGGGCATGTGCTTCATGCAGTCTCTTGAACTATAAACAGAAACAAAGATCGCCCACCCATCCACCTCCGCTTTCTCTTATCTTCCAAAGTTCACCTCTATCTATTTCAATCTGGCCAAGAGTTGTTGACTTTAAGCAAAAATAGGTCCAAGGCGGGTGACTTAATGTGAAATAAAGTTACTAAAATAAAGAAGAAGAAAAACGGGACCGTTACGAGGTGTTGACTTTAACAGAGAGTTGACTTCAAGCGAGTTCACTTCTCGTGGATTTCACTGTATTATTGCTATTGATATCTTTCTAAATAATTGGACAATGTCATTAACTTTTTTACATTTGAAAAAATCAGACAAATGCATTTCTACATAAAGCAATGTCTTGGGACGTGAGATGTGCAACAACAGCCTCATTCACTTTGGTTGCTAGACAAATTGTAGTTGAAATTCACACATTTTTCAAAACTAACATGTCTTTCCTGTGCAAACCTTTGAGGCTTGAGTACACAAAAAGAACACCAGAAAAAAATAGATATGCTTTTTTTTTTTCATTATTAAGAAAGTACACCTTTGGCATTAAAAATAAATCCTGTTGAAAGGTATCATTGTAAAACATCATTTGAGCTAGCGTTTTGTGACCAGCAATTTAATGTCGTTTTTAGCTCTCATTATCAAATTTTCGATCTTCTCAACCTTATGATTTGGGTCAAGGCGTATGTTTACTCTGGAAAAAGAAAGAAAGAGAAGAATTTATAGAATTACAGTCGATAAAATATTTACATTTGTGAGGCAACAAGGGTGAATCTAGCCCAAATTTTTCAGACTGAGTTTGAGTCAAAATCTTTAAATATAATAATCATGTTATATAGTAAAAAAATTTTATTCTTTCAAAATAAGGAAACTTAAATTATAGATAAGCTAGAGTTATACTTCTTTTCAATCGCTTTAAGGGCATAGAATGCAAATTTAGAAAATGTTATACTCTAGTAACACAAATAAGTGCAAGTTTTTTACTTGTGCCTGATTTATCCTTTTGGCCTCACATTTTCTTTATCTTTTTAAATTTAACTGCGATTCCAACAGTGTAGCTGTAGAGATTTAAATATACAGAAATCCTTGGACAATTTTTGATTTCTTGACAGTTGACAATCTAGTTGTCCCACACCGCATTAACATTTTTAAAAAGCTTTCTCAAATTCATGAAATAGAGTAATTATTTATTTACTAAAATACAAAAATAATTATGCCTATGTTATCAATGCAAATCTTAACTTATGTTTTTTATATATAAATTTTTAAACATAATTTTACACCAAGTATGTAAGGAATATTTTTTTATTAAAGCTATACCTAAAACCTGAATACCTTTTATGATTATACTTTACACAAATGGACTGAAACAGAGCATTCCTTTTACCCCAGAAAAACAGCTTTACATCTCTTTTGTTTCTATATCAAATGATAAATGTAGCTTACTTGTGTAGAATCCGAGCCAATGCAATCTTTATTTCATGCATTGCAAAATTTTGGCCAATGCAGTTTCTGAAAAGAGAAGGAGTTAATTTAAGAATTCCAGGACCAAGCAAAATGAATGTAGAACCCAGAAAAAGCTAAGTAAAGTCATTGCTTTCTTTTTCTTTTAGATTTGAAACTGGTGGGGTAATAGTTGTCTTGTTACAAGTATTACTAAGCCAGTTGTTGATATATATTTATTCTAAGCGATATAAAAACTTGTAAAAAAAAATCCAGGACTTTTACAATTGCTTGAAATTATATTCATAATTATCTGAAAAATATATAAAAAAATTTTTGTTGTCTTAGAATGATAAGAAAAAAAAAAGGGACAAATAATTCTGCTTTTGAATGGTGTTGCTTGAAAAGCAAGTTTTTGAAATCTGACATACATGAAGAAAGTCAGATGTTTTTTTGTTGACATAGCCTAAAGACTTCTGAAAACAATTTCTGTAAAATGAGTGAAAATATAGAGTGAGAAAAAAAATGTAAACAATATTAATTTAGCATTAAATAAAACATAGAAGATTTTACCTTGGTCCAGCAGAAAAAGGAACAAAAGCATACGGGCTTCTCCTTTCAGCATTCTCCGGCAAAAACCTGTCAGGGTCGAATCTCTAGATATGGGAAAAAAAGACAATAATGTATTTTATGCACATCGCAATATGGTTTGTGTATTTCTGATCTCTTGTCTTCTTTCTTTTCCCTTTTGCAGAAAAAGAGAATATTTTAAACACCAATAAGAGGACAAGTTATATTGAAGGACACATAAGAGCAAAATTAATAATAATTATGACGATGGTGGTGATGATTTTTATAAGTGTTATACCTCGTAAAAGATGACACATTCTTATATTGTTAAGAGACAAAGAGACAGAGAGAGAGAAAGAAAATGAAGAGGCAGCTAAGGTTGATGTGTATACTGGACCATTCTGGTATTGAGCAAGCTTATTTCTTTTTCTTTTTTTACCTTTGTTTTTTTTTTAAAATTTAACACAATGCCAGACTTTTTATGGTTTGTCTAATCATCACTAGAACTGGGAACACATCACCCAGAGAGGTATAAAGCTGATCCAGCCGCATGCTTGAAATTGAGATTTAAAATAAGGTTAATATGGTAGTTTGGCTCCATTTTTTAATAAAATAATTTAGCGCCGAGGCTCCAAAATCCAAACACTGACATTTACCATATGCATGGACAAAATTATGAAGAGAGTCGACTTGCTACCCCTAAACTTCTTTTACTTAAAGATATTCTTTGTTCAGAGGAAATTTTCAATCTATGAGGGGGTGAATAAAAAATCCTGCTTCTTCCAACACTTTTTCTAAACATTTCATTCAATAAACAAACACTATTATGATATGGAAGCTCAGGATACCTGCCATATGAAGCCATCTTAATTTCGATAATTAGTCACTGCCTGTGTTGACTTACATGTACCAACAATGAACAAACCGTTCAAAGGCATCAACATAAAAACTCCGCTGGTTTTTCTCTACAACACCTACACATATCAACCTCAACTTCATCGTGTTTTTGTTGTGAGCTGGGCCCTAGTCACTAGGGAGGCGGTTGCTAGCCCTCAGATACTCAACCACGCCCCCAGGGTCTGTCCACAGGTCGCAGATTATGAAGTCCGTTCTAAATTCTCTGTTTTGCACCATTTCATCGCCAACATTAGAATCTAACTTTATGTGACGTTTTCAGCAATAGAATCTGAATGTGGTTTCATAGCTGGATCTGACTTATGGAGTACCGTAATAAGTTTACATACTGAAAAAAAACTTGCTTCCAAATTGGATGGAGCCATTTTAATTTAATAAAGAAATTATTTCAATACCGACAGAACTTTTTGTAGAAATATGGACACTAATCTAATTAAACTAATTAAACTTTCTTTGGTCATCAACCTTTCTATGGTTACAAGTGCCTGAAACTAGGTTTCAATTTAAGTCTATCAAATGAAAGCAAACTGTTATACAATAAACCATTGTATTCATTTACTTTAAAACGAGATGTCTCAGGCTATAGAAAAACTTACACGCCTCTTAAATACATGTCTAGCACAGATTATTCAAACACCACAGGAACAACATTGAACTATAGAGCTGATAGAAACTTTGAACTATCAATACACCTGATAAAAGAGGGATAAAACTGGTTCTCTTATTCAAACACACGTAGGCCTACATGTAGCCTACTTTAAACGTAGACAAATTGAATATTTGCTTTATTTGAATTGCTATATTCAGATAATTATTATAAATTTCTTACTTCTAGTGCACTTATAATTCAATTTGTATGAAACTAAAAGTTCAATTTTGTTCCCATAAGGTTCAAAATATCCTCACTGGACTGTCTTTGAATCCTGCAGGTTTGAACTATTTTGACTCAAATGTATTATATAAACAACAAGTAACATCTCAAATTAAGTTTGGACCTACCGTAGAGTCTTCCCACACTGTGGGGTTATGGTGAATGTTATAGATAACGCAGTTGACAAGAGTACCAGCAGGTGCCATCTTGCCATCAATCTCAGTATCTGACGTCAGCACTCTTTGGATGAACGGCACAGGAGAGTGGAGTCTCATGGCTTCTTTAATGACCATCGTCATATATGGAAGTTTTGTCAGGTCTTCCCTGGGGAAAGGAAGATATTGGGGGGGAAAAGGCTAGAACTTGGGTAGCATTGAAAAATTTCAAGTTAGAGAGAGAGAGAGAGAGAGATAGAGAGAGAGAGGGGGGGGGAGAGGGAGAATGAAGAGAGGAGGTAAGATAGAGACACAGAGACAGACATACACATAGAAAGAGAGAGAAGGAGGGGTGAGAAAAAGAATGCCACACTTTTAGTAACCATATAGGGCTTAAAAAACAAGTCTCATTATTGAAAAATTGAAGCCTCTTTCCAACTGTCTGCTGCAGCATGCATATATTTAATTCCTAGTTTTTCATCTACAAATAATATAGCCGTGCATTTTTTTGTGCTGCCTCACTTTCCCCACACTTCTTAAGGTTACTGGCTTTTGTTGACATTTTTGGTAGCATACCTTATCAATTGTAAAAAAATATTGGTTATTTTCAGTTTTAACTTCGTTTTTTGTCCTATAGTTTTACATTTTATTTGTTACGTGGACCTTGAACAATACCGGGCAATGTGGTATATAAGCTGAAACTAATGATAAACCAATGAACTATAACAAAATTACATGTATTTGATTGAAAGATGACAAGCAAACAAAAAAAAATAAATAAAAAAACATAAGGCCAAGGCAGTTACCATTAAGACATTGATGTGACACATGTTTTAAAATAAAAAACTAAATTCAGGAAATTGACTAGATCTATCTTGTGTGTGTGTTTCTGCCATTTAGACGTTGGATATTAACTATGACATGGTTTGTCGCCAAAACATCCATATCCTTTACGAATGCCCCATTAGAGCATTATCAGGCCTTGTTTCATCCACACCAGTCCTGCACAGCTTTTAGTTACACAAGGAATCCTTTCTTCTAGTTCCTGTCTTCCGACCAACATGGTCACAACCTAGTACAATGCAGCTGATGTACAATATTAATAATGTGGCAAGGCAAAAAGAACCTCTTCCATTTCAAGAAGGACATCCATTTTTGTCAAACTCAGAACCAGAGAAAAAAAGGAGAAGAATAAGAAAATAAAGGAATACAACAAAAAGAGGGGGGGGGGGGGGGGGGGGGGAGGATAATAGCAGAGGGAAAAGGAAAGGATAGATGAAATTGAAAAGGTAGAAGCGAGGCAGTAGAAAAGAGAAAGGGGAGAAGGCAAAGAGGCAGAGACGGAGAATACAATGTTTGTGAAGACCAAGAATGAGAAAAAGGAAGAAGTAGGAAGACAAGGACAAAGAAAAGGGAGAACCTGGGAGTAGGGAATTAAGAGGAGAGAAAAAGAGGGAGAGAGAGAGAGTATCAAAGTCCTCAGTTTGAATGGTTCTAAAGTTCCTTTAAAACTCTTTGTTGGCCTCAGCTCTAAGAGCAACTTTTAAACGTACTGATTTTGGGGTATTGTACTTTTGTGCCAATCTTGGTAATTTTTTTATTGCTATGTACATGGATTTTTTAATGACCTTTTGGCACTTTCTGCATTATTTTTTTCCCAAATGGCATTTTTCGCACATGTCAGCCTAGTATGCAGAAGTTTCATAAGAAGAAGATGCTCCTTATTTCACCATTGATTCAGAACATATAAAGTTTTTCTATTGAGTTTGTTTCAATTCCTTATGAATTTATAGGACACACTTAAATCATGTTAATCTTTGACCTGATCCTAAGCAGCAAGCCAACTATACTGTTTGCTGCAGCATGTTTTACCATAGGACGTCTGTGTGGCCAGCCTGGTCTAGCACTCCATCCAACTCATCTTGCACTCTCTGCTGAATTTCAGGATGTTCCGCTATTGAGTATAAAGCCCAAGAAATGGCACTTGAGGTTGTGTCATGGCCTGTGAAAAAAATGTAAAACAGACAAAAGGGAAAAAAATTTTGTTTTAACCTGCAATAAGTTCAAAGAATTTTATCAACTTGTAAGATTAAGGTGCAGGTTTAAGCAAATTTGCAGGTTTAAGCAAAGATAATGGAATTTAAGTAAAGGTGAAAACTTCACATACAACTGCTTGAGACTGGTTGTGGAAAAAAATCCTTATATTAGAGTCACTGAGACCACTCAAAAGGTCCTACACTGCCCATGCTGTTTGTCTAAGTAAAGAAGATGATGTAATAAAAAGTTAGTTTTTACCTACAAACAATCAGTTACTGTGGACTAACTTTTCAATTCACAGGCACAAAAACAACCTGCTTTGTTGAAACAAAATGAAAACTCAACGGCCTTGAAAGAATAAAGCCTATATTCAATAAAATTAAAGACATGTTAACCTGTGAAACTACAACATGAATTTGATGTTATTATAGAGGGCAGCTAATTTCTATGACATGTAGGCCTTGTAAAAAACCTAAAGAAAGTTTTAAATGAAACTTTGCCTCTCGCTAAACAAATTTGACCCATGGAAAGTTCTTCCTTTTTATGTTATGCATATTTTAATTTAGCGTATAGTATTCCATACGATTCTGTGTATACACAGCCCCTTTCAAGCTTAGGGAACGGCAAAATTTATTAAGGACTGTCTGCAGCTGGACTGGCATAGTTCACATTTATTGAGTGCAGCTGTGTGACAAACAGGCCTGGGCAAGACATGTCATTTGAATTCATTAACTTCAACTAAAGAAAGATTGTCATTATTATGTAGGTACAGTGTAAAAGCAGCAGAGCTAGATCTAAACATAAATGATTATTTTCACTTGCTTGAAATATTTCTCATTGTTCAAAGCAAGTTGAGTTTATTTTATGCTGGGTGCGCATTGGCTCAGAGTTTTGCAGGTGTTTTTAGGTGTACAGATATGAGAATTATGTAAATGCATTTATGTGTTAAAAATAGTTGCTCATTTTCTTTCTAATTTTTCTTCCAAAAACATGAATGACCTCAACCCATTGCTAATGTTAAAATGCCAAGTTTTTTGTTCTTTTCTTGGTGGTTGCAATCATATAATGTTTGATTCCTGTATGTCTTTGCGAATTTGTACACTCTATGTTTGCAAGCCTGTACACCGTAAGCAGTTTTGCTATAATGTCAGGAAACCAGCAGTCTGAATAGCTCGTCATAGCATTTGAACTGGATATAGTCCACAGAGGGGCACTCTCTCTAACTACCTGGCATTTAAAAATTGTTTTCTAATATCAATGACGTCTAATAGCTTTTAATTTATTTATGCAATCACAACATATCGTGAAAGAATGTTTATTGCTTCCAGCAAGTAAAGTTCGCACACCAAAATTTATGAAAATATCGTTGGAAAAGTCTGCGTTCTTAGAAAAAAAGAAAGTTTTTTCCCTTTAGCTTTTGCAGTCAAGGGCCTGCACCATTTTATATTGTTCAGATTCTATAATGCTTCTCTATTTTTTACTATATAGTTCAAACTTTTAGTCTTTGGAGTCAATAGCATGCTTTTTTATACCTTAATCTAAAAAGACCTTATATTTGCAAGAGTTTTAGCAGCACAGCAATTTTGTTCTCTAAGTGTTTTCTTTTTAAAATTCATTTCAAATATACTAGAAACTCTTGGCACATACTTTTACAGTTTGACACATATAATTTCTTCTCTCAAATTAATTGATTTAAAAAAAAATGATGAATAGTAAATCAAATGAAAGCTTTCAAAAAATCTTGACGAAAATCAAATTTTACAACATAGTGAATAATCTTGTTTTTTTTTAAAAAAGATTTTATCATCGACAAGTAACAAGAATTAGTGCATCTTATTCTCAAAGAGCTGCATTTTATAATGGTTAAAAAAAAGAAGCAGAGTGTATTTATAGAACTGGAGATACCATATCGGAAATATTAACAAAATTGCTTATTATCAAGGTCTTCTACCAGAGCGCCAGCACCTTAGCAATCCCTTTGGGGACCCTGGTTGACAGGTAATCAAGTGTCAATGCGTTAACCAGCATATACTATCTTTAGCATGGGGTAAATCGCCGCACTATGCTGGTGTTTCTAACGGCAATGTGGAACCCGATTTAATATAAATAAATATATCATACTAGAAAAATGAAATAACCTTCAAAAAGAAAGGTGTCCACCTCATCTCTAATTTCTCTCATGGTAAGTCCCTCTCCTTTCTCATCCTTGGCAGTCAGTAAAGTATCAAGGAAGTCCATGCACCGACGAGATCTTTCGCTAGATTCCCGCACCTGATGTTGCTGCCGATTATAGGTTTTAATAATTGTTACAGATACAAAAATAGCTGGAAAAAAACATCTACAGGATCATAGAAAAGAGAGAGCACAACTAAACTATAGATATTCAGCATGAAAAAATAATATAAAATGTCTCAGAAACAGTTTTAAAAATTATACACACATACCAGTGATAATGTTAAAATTCTTGATTTGATGCTGACTTTTGTGCAAAAGTTCATATCGAACATGTTTGTGAAAATTGCCACTACCACCTTAGAAATACTTGGAAAATTTGTGAGCAAATTGATGCCAGTACAACTCATTTTCTTGCACATTCTTTCATAATCAACATTCTTGATTAATGTAATTCACTTTAAGTGGGACTACCAAAGTATCAGATAGATAGAATTCAAAAGATTCAAAACAAATTGACTTATCAAACGAAAGCTTTTTCTGTCAAAGCTCCTAAGGTATGGAAAGTTTTATGAGAAACAACTAAGAGAAGAGACAAAACTGAATTTTTTTAGTAAAATTTGAAACCTGAATATTTTACGAATATTTACCTGTAATTTAGAACATATCGGCAATAATTTTTATGCATTTTCATAATTATACTGTAAGACTTTTTCATTTTTTTGTGTAAGATTATTTTTTAAAGACAAAGACCAATGGATATTTTTAGATGATGTAACAGTTGTTTTTATGCATCAGTATTATAAAACCCATAGTTTTTGTTTGATGTTACCCTCTTTTAATCATGTCTAATAGTTCTTAGGCAACTTTTTTCTACTATGTAATAGCACTTCCAAAAACATTATTATTATTAATATCATCATTATTATTATTGCTATCATTATTATTATTATTATTATTATTATTATTATTATATTATCATTATAACTACCATATTACTATTGCTATTATTATTTTGGAGAGATATTAAACTTTTTCTGAATTTGAATAGAAGGGAAAAGAAATAAAAGCCAATAACTTTTACCGTTTTTTTTTTCAAAGTTGATTTTTTAACATGAAAACGTTTACCAGTGGTAGCAAAACTTCATCATTTTTTAGTTTGCAAGTTTAGATTTTTTCTAATCATTCTTAAATTTGATTTCTTAAAATGAAAAGGGTTGGAATTCTTTTAGTCTTACCAACTCTTTCGTTCTCTCCTTGATAATTTCCTCTGCAATCTGGTGAACATAGTCACACTGTTTGAAAAACTTCCTTCCAGAGGGAGTCAATGAAAACAAGAACTCGTTATGAAACCAAGGCTCACTGTAGGTATAAACAAAAAAATGAACAATGAATAATTCATATAATACTCCACAGAAACCTTGGTGAACAAAATTCAGCTTTGAATAATCTAAAAATAAAGTTATTAGTATTCATTGCAAAAGAAAACACAATTGGTAATCTAAATAACAACTAGAACCTAGATAAGTAAAAACTGGTTTCATTCAAACTATACTTGTTTTACTGATCTTAATTTTCTTTAATAAAAAGTTCTGATAAGTTGAAAAATGAGTAATTCAAAGTTAAGCTTTGTTTCCAAGGGGTTTGAAATATCCGGACGGGACCTTAGTTCAAATTAGGAAAATATTCAAATTATCCAGGTTCAAATTATCATGAACTCTACTGTATTCCATATGTCTTGCATCCAGGGTGAATTAGTCAGATGTTGCAATTTTAATCCTCAAAGACGTCATTTTTGTGAAGAAAAACAATATTCTTTGCTTCAAATTGTCATAATTTTCAAAAAACTGATGATTTTCTTAAAAGTTGAACAGAGAAAAAAAACCACAATCATGATAAGATGATGTTTTACCTTCAATAACTTCATAATAAACAAATATAGGCCTACAGAAATATTTTAAAATTGGCTTTAAAATCGAATATAAAATTTTTCAATTCTCAATACTGAAAAATTTACAGTTAGATTAAATATGAAGCAACTGCCAACTTTATAGTGTACATTCAATATTTTTTGGGTTTCTTTCTAACAAATTTTACAGTGAATTATATCATATAACAAAAATGTTAACATCATCATTATAATTTGTTTCAAACTGATATTGGATTGAGGAATGGTTGTTACTTACAAGAAGCGTTTCAACATGATATCTGACAAAACTCCGACAGCGTTGACATATGGGTGGTTGTTTCTGATAAGGCAGAAAACAATTTGAAATGATGAAATAGTGCAGAAAAAAAAATATCACGTTAGTTCTAGTACTGTAGGGATGTTTTAATTAATAATAAAAATAATTTGCAACAATAAGATTCAGTGATGAATATAATAACTTTATCAAGTTTCGTTTTAAAATTGATGAGGATCAGTTTCAAAATTTAACAAGAACAACAGAAAAAAACCTCTTTTTGTTACAAATGTAAAGAAAATTACTCTAGGTTGTTGGTGTTACTAAAAATGTCCTTCTCTTAGTGATGAACTCATGGTGAGTGATGAACAGTTCAATGTTGGAAATTTGATTTAGAAAAAAAGACCATGCAATTTGAGTAAATCAGGCCTATATCCGGGTCTTTAACTTTAAAACCAAAAGTTTGCTCTGTAGGCTAAACAGTTTCATTTTACATTTGCTATGAAATAAAATATCTCAAATATAGGAAGATTATAATTACAAGCTTTTATTCTCTTTAAGGAGATAAAGTAGGCCTCCATTTTCTGCAGCCAGTATATTCAAAATATGGTTTTCATGTTAGTTACTGTCCTTTGATTGTGTTGGGCAGACATTATAAGGTGCCTGGTCTCTTCATGTCGCCTCGCATTGACATAAAAGACTTAGTCCACTAACCATGAGCATAAGCTCAATTAAGTCACATCACATGCATGTATGCAGCAGAATCAATGAACAAAGTGACAGATTACAACCATCCCTGTTGATGTAAATAGACAGTACCTCTACCAAACTCTAAATTCAAGAGGGCTGTGGTTTTAAGGTCTTGTGAACATAATACAGATATTTCACCTCATTTCATAAGTTCTGCTTTATGTAGTTAAGCTACTTTAAAACTCAACCATACTCGTAGTGTTAAAAATGATATTTGATCTCAGATTTTCTTCGTTGCACAGCATCTTTATTCTTTGCGTAACTTGATTGGATAATACTTTAACACCAGACTCAGATTACCGCATTAAGTCCTAGGCCTGCATTTAATGTTTCCTTTTTTTCATATGTTAAAAAACCTTAGTCATTGTTTGAATAAAACGTATTTGATCAAAGAGTCAGCGCATTTATCGACATGTCATGCTGTCTCTATGTGGCAAACATTAATAATTGGTATATTTCATTAAGTAGGGTTCCATGTGTTTTAATTGATTTTTTTTTTTGGAACAGGAGAGTTTTACCTTCAAATAAGGATACAAAAACTTGACTTATATTGGCACAATTCTTTAAAGTTTAGCTTATAAAGAGCAATACATAGGCCCTACAGGGAACGTACAGGGTGAATGGGGCAAGAATCAAACCCACTTCTTCTAGAGAAGGAGTCCACAGCCTTATTGAATAACCCACCACTTACTTTACTTAACAGAAAAATACAAAACTGAATTTTGTTCTTGTTCAGTGGAACTTACCCTGGCAGTTGACAGTTTGTCTCATATGACATGGCACACTTGAGTATGACATCTAAAGTAAATGGTACCACATTTGAAAACACCAGAAAAGGTGAAGAATTTTCTGCAGAATGTACAAACTTTTCCTACTCAAGATAAAAAAAAATACATAAACATTATTTTCTTAGTTTTATTGATGGGAACATCTATGGTGTATGGTATGTCTACTTGATGGAATGGAAAAGATAGGTGACTTATTGTTTAACAATTTGAGGCATATGAAAAACTATTAAATAATATTTATAGAAATAGACAAAATCCTTGAATACATTTTCCTTAAATTTATACAAAACCTAAAACTCTTTTGGACTTTGCAATCCCAATAAAATGCTTTTTGAAAAAAAGATTTAGGCCTACAATAACAGCTCCGCAAAAGTCAAGGTAACTTTATTAGGATTACTCCAAGTTGGCCAACTACTTTTAATTTATTATAAAGGAAACAAACTTTGAAAATGGTGCAATAACAACATAAGTTGTTTAATTGAATTCTGGCCCTAGAAAATTATGCATTTGGCTTTGTCTTGACTACAAACTGAGACATAGCTTTAATTTGGTTGCAAAGTAGAAAAACAACAATAAGAGAAAAAAAACTTTAAACTGTATAAATTCAAAGGACAAAGATTTAACAACAATCAAAATTTAAAAATCTATCGCACAAAACTATTATAAAACATCTGCTTAAATGGCGCAAAAATGGTTAAAGATTCACAACTTTTATAAAAAAAAAATCAGCTTAAATGGTGCACAAATGTGTTAAGTTTTATCAGGGCTAAAAACTTGAAAACTGACAGAAGACACCTACACCTCCTTTTTATTTTCCTCTTTAAAGACTTTGACCTGATTTTCAAGGACCAACAGACTATTTTCTTGGTGCAACTCTTGGCTTCCCTACCCAAATGTAAATCAAACAAACAAAAAGTCTACACTCACTACCAAAATATCAGCACATCTATTCTTCAGCTCCATGTAACTTTTCAGGATCTCAAAATGAAACGCAGGTGTAAGGAGACGCCGGTTTCTGTACCATTTATCTCCCTTGCTTGTGAGAAGTCCATCGCCAACCCAAGGTCTGATCAAATTATACATTCGAGGACCTTTAGGCTCTGACAAAATGTATTGAAAGAGCAAGATAGCTGAATATATGGAATGATTGACTGCTTTTGGAAATTAAAAGTTGATAGGCAGCAAGGGCAAATAGGAGGCAAATCTAAGTTTTGACATTATCATATTGAGTTCATAATATTTTCTAAAAATTAATATGATGTTTTTGAAATGATTTGAAGAGTTATAACACATGACTTTTCAATACTCTGACAAAATTTTTGTCATAGCAATTTAGTTGCAATAATTATATCTATAATATTTGTTCCTAATTCTGTATTTCAACCAGTTCAAATGAAACACATGTTGTATTTTTTATATTAAAAAGTGTTCATATTTTGAACAAAACATTTTTAAATCATTCCTGATATTAAAAACTGCTTGAAGTTAAGAAATGGTGAAATGATATAAGCGTATTTGATGATTTAAATCATTGGGGAAAAAAACAACATTGACTTTTAAATCAGATATCTTAAATCCAACTTATTTGGGTTGCTCCAATGACATGATTTTTTTCTATCTCAGGTACATTGTTTAGTAATCTTCAAATGACATTTTTAAATGATGGCACAGATCTCTCTAAATCCCCTACCTGATGATTTTAAAATGATGCTGACAGTCTTAGGATGGCTCACTATGAGCATCGGAATGAACATCATCCACAAAAGTCCCGCAATCGGGTATCTCTCAGTCATCTCCCTTTGAAAAGCCAAGCCTTCATCATTTGGACCAGGGTACTATGAAGCAAAGACAGAATATTTTATATGGTAACTCCTAAGTATATAAAAAATGTTCAAATTATTTGGACTTAGTGAAGATTGATTAATTTTTTAAATTAATTTTTTGTCATGCAAGTCACAAAAATGAGATGAATGTCCTAGATTTCTTTTTTTTTCTATGATTTATAGTTAAATACAAATTTGAATTTTTCTTCCAATTTAGACTTTCAGTTCACATACCACTTACTTAGAAAAGGTATCAAGACAGATTATAAATTGATGTACAAATCAATAATAATCGTAACCATCAATCCCAATCTATAGACTTCTGGAAGCCATTATAAATGCATAGTGATTGATAGGTCCTACCTCTAGCATATGACCAAATATAAAGTGTGGCTTGTTGTGTGGGAACTTGACCAGCATGTTTCGTCTCCTTATATAGTCAGTGAAGAAAGTGACCAGATGGTAGCCAATAAAGCCAATCACACCGACGAGGATGGCCCCCGAGACATAGAATGTGAGGAGACCCATAGCTTGCTTGAGTTAGGTTGAAATATTTTACTCAAACATCTTCCACTTCATGAGTCTTGAGGCTGTGAGAAAGAGACAATCGTTGCAAAAACAGTTAAAAACATAGAAACAAATGAGGAGAATGATAAACTGCTGACAGTGGCAGCACATTACCTTTTTTGTCAAAGGACAGACTTCTTTTCTTGCCAGTCTAAGCATAACAAACTCTTCACCCTGCACTCTTGCCTGTAACATCCCACACCCCTCCCCATGGTACTTGGCTGCTTTGCAAAATTCTGTCTCAGAGGTAGAATATGTCTTACCTGTATCCTTTCTTGTACAAAATAAGGAATGTTAATAATGGGCTACATCAGCAGCAACAATGATCTTACTTTTATTAGTCTTAACAATTCACGTGTCTAAAATTGTTAAGGTAACAATTCTCATTGGTTTGGTGAATAAAATTTATAGGTGTTCTACTTAGCTAAATTTGAGAATGCTATATTAAAACTAAGCATAATACTGTTGACAAAATTGAGACATGTGAAGGCCTATACTGTATACATGTATATTCATGCTCATTGTATGATGGCACGGGAAGGATTTCTGCAGAGGGGCACATACCCCCAAGTAGCTAAAGAAATAATGTATTGAGAAAGCAGCAAATTCGAGAAAGAAGCAAAATCGGCCTGAGCCTGAAAAAATTCTATCCTCGGGGATAAACAATTTAGTGAGAAAGCAGCAAATTCGAAAAGGTTCACATTGGTCCGAGCATTAAGAATACATGCCTCGCTGAGGAAATCCTCCCTAGTAATATTTGTAATAATTAGCAACAATGCATCTCGCTGCATAGGACCATTTACCTCCAAAAATCAGATAGAATTTGTTACTATGATATTTGGGCTTAGCTAGAGTGTCAACCAGTAGAAATCTTTTCTGATAGACTTGTAGGCCCCTCTATGTAGGCCTACTATTGGTGGCTTACAGTGTAGCCCATTGTTTTCAGTGTAAAACCAACGACATTATCCTAAATATACTGCCATTTCGCCAAATTTTTGTGGACAAAAAAAATTGAGACAATGCGAGGGCCTTGACACATTCATGCACGTTGTAGGACTAACACCGGTAGACCTTTGGTAGCCCTCCGTTTTCATAGAGTAGAACTAAAAGCGGCATAAGACTAAAGACATTGCAATTTCGCCGCATTTTCCGAAACAAAAACTAAGGGTTCCCTAAAATCGGTTATAGAAAAAACAACCCTATAGACCTTACTCAACCACGAACACTTCCAGGAAAGATCAATAATTGCTTTCAATGCCAACGTGAATGCCTAGGGTCAGAACAAGGCTTTGATCGAGGGGAATCTCAATCATGCTGGCTGACATAACTTTATAATTATGTGCGTTCTCGCTCGCTTGAAGACTACTGTATTTTAAGTTCAACAAAGATAGGAAACATAAGATACTGATCTTTTAACAGTACTTGTAGCTTAATAATAATAACAATAGTATTAATAGTAACAATAATAATAAATGATAGTAATAACAATAATGATAAAAATAATAAAAACAATACCAAATAATAATAATAATAATAATAATAATA
>BMAT01009694.1:266778-278128 GCA_019649035.1 Elysia marginata | reverse complement strand
TATAGATTCTAGTTTATTTATTTCTAGACTTAATTTTAAAGTACAGATATGGCCTATGTATACTATGTAATCTCCTTTTGAACTATAATTTGTTTCCACCGGAGACTTTTATTTCAGTTGATATCCCTAATTATTTTTTTCGCTATCCAAACGTGTTCATTTTGGGGGATCCACGTGATGCAAGAGTGACTTCCCGTTTTTACTTTCGCTTACCTAGCAAAAGGTAGACAAACTCCATACTTTAGTTTTGGTGCCAAAAGATATGAACAAATGCCACTAAATAACTAGATCTAGATCTTGATCTAGATTCTAGCTACGAAGCCTCCGTGAACATGAATAAGAAAGCCACAAAACCTACTCTAAACCTCGATCTAGATCCCTTTTAAGCCTACAGCTGGTCGTTTTAACCAATGAGTGACGCTACTGACATGAGTTTAGGCTTGTTACACTTTTAAAATTAACACTAGTACTGAAATTCTAGGCTAGATCTAGATCTAGATATCTAGTTCTAGCTAGATTAGATCTGGATCTAATGTAGAGTCTTTGTAGGCTTGTTATTGGTGCTTTGAAAATTTGTGGAATTTGCCAGATCAATAAAAATATATCAATTTGACAACTTTTACAGGTACTCTTGACATAGGCCTATTGTGTTCTTGAACAGTTCAAGTTCCTTGAGCCGTTAAAGTTAAAAGCAGTTGATACCAAGATCATTGTATTTTTTATCAACCTGGCAAAGTAAAAGTCTCAAGGGACTGCAATTGTTCAAGAGTTTGTTATATAGATTATTCAACTAATCTTGCAGGATCCCAATTGTTGAAAAGTATCAGATTCGTGTCCTATCAATTTGATTTTGATCAAATTAAGTGAATTTAGCATTTTATTCTTTTTCTCCTGACCGCCACTGGTTTACAAACAAGTCAGGTACCTACTTCCATTTCTTCCAATTTTCTATGATAGAAAAGATCAGAATTGTGTGTATCGGTTAAAATTATTTTGATGGTTTACAAAATGATTTGATTTTTAAATGTTAACTCAAGATGTGGTGAACACCTGTATCAATCAAGTTGAACTTAAGTGAGCTTAAAAGTTAAGTGTCATTGGGTTTGTTTCAGGATGAATTTTGTAGCAGAAGGTGTTCAATATATACAGTAAAAAAAATTCTTCAAAACTAATGAAAAACGCTTGTCAAGCAATTTAAGCTTGCAAAGCTGCCAGACATGCATTACCAGCATATCTTCTATGAGTTGGTTTAAGAATTGCATTCTTTTTTAACAGATCCAGATCTTATAGCCTACTAGATCTGTTTCAATTAGGTTTACTATTTTAAATTCTGTATTAAATTGCTATTGGTTACTACACAAATTTCTACCATGGCAGACCTTTGAACAGGGCCAGATTCCTTCATCAGTGCCTTCTGGCCAATAACCCCAATTTATGTTACTTCTTAGCCCATAAGTCTCTCCACCTTTGTTTTTCCTCATTTTGTCACAAATCCAAATTGATGAACCAAGAAACTTGACCAGTGCCTTGTTCCTTTGTCCTTAATTTGATCTACATACATTTATGAAATCTAGATCTATTTTAATATAATTGTGAGGATCAGATTAAAAATTTAAATTAAAAATTAAAAACTTTACTTAAACTCTACAGAGCATTGAGACTCCATCCATCACAAACTGCAAAGATGAATATGACAACCAGCGAAATCAACTTCCCAGCAATCTGGAAATTGTGCGGCACATAAATGCACTACTTGACAACTCTCTTGACGTTAACAATTTAGGCACCTCAACATCTCAACAGCAGCAACAGCAAGCAGCCCAACAACAGCAGCAGCAGCAGCAAGCACAAGCACAACAGCTGCAGCAGCAACAAGCACAAGCTCAACAGCTGCAGCAGCAACAAGCAGCTCAACAGCTGCAACAATTGCAACAACAACAAAGACTTCAACAGTACCAGCAGCAGCAGCAGCAGCAACAATATCAACAATTGCAGTTGCAACAGCAGCTTCAGGAATTCAGTGTGAAAGGTAAATTTAAAGAGATGTTCCAATGCTGAAACAGCAAGTTCTTTTCAATGTATCGAGTCACATGTTGGAAATCTGAGTTTAGGAAGACACGATTTAAAAATAGGTGAAATTTCTTTTTCCAGGTTTAAGCTTTAAACCCCCTTAGTCTTGTACAACCACTGCAGGTATTATATATATATATAAACTCTTGTCTGGTTTTGAGCAAGGAAAGAAAATTTGTTGTTATAGTATGAAAAACAAGGTCTAACCTTTGTTATAAAATGTAAATATTTTTAGCATAGTGTATCATTTCCTTTTGATTGATATTAGAGCACCATGATTTAGAACCACATCATTTTAATTATGAAATTCTTGATCATGGCCAACAACAATCAGATGGTAAAATCCACAAAACATGTAGTCTTGCCATAAAGGATAGCAGTGAGTTCAATCATCAATGGTGCACGTACTATAATTATATCTATGCCTTTACTTTGAAGCCTATTGGTTTGAAGAGTTTGGGATAATGTTCCTGTAGAAGGGTTTTGCCATCCTAGCTAAGCGTAAACTTATATTGGTAAAAATTACATCTAATTTTTTAGAAATAAAGGGTCATATGCTGCGAGATGCATTGTTTTTAATTTAACAAACATTGCTGACAAAATGAAGGGTAACCAGGAGTAATTTCTAACTTAAATAACTAGTGGAACCCAGTATGGTTATCCGGCTATAGATGCCTTTATGTTGAAGCCCATTAGTTGCAATAGTTTAGGAGGAAGGATTCCAACACAAGGGGTTCCCCGGCCGAGTCAAACCAAGGACTTTAAAATTGGTATCAGCAGCTGATCCGCCTAGTGTCTGGCATTATGAATTTAGTGCTAAGTCTGGTTGGCCCAGTGTCAGGATAATGTGATGGGGTGTGGTGTGTGCAAGCGCTCCTCACATCACAGTGTGGCAGCTTGCTTTCAATTGTCCCAAGCGCCGTCTTTGATATAACCTTGTAGTTGTAAAGAGGCGCTAAAATTCAAACAACCAACCAACACAGGGGTCCGACTATGGCTATACCTCCAGATATATTTGTTGATCCAGGCTCCCAGGTCCTCATCAGCAGTAACTGTTTCATATCCACCATCTAGTTTTGTAACTGGTCAGTTAAAGACAATTTGATCTGTTATTTCAGGAGCTTTGCTACATTGTTGGCACATTAGAGAGCCTTTGAATTTCGACTTGTGCATCATATAGGCGGTCTTTGCATGTCTTGTCTGAAGTCTGCTATCACCCAGTGCTTTCTTTATGAGGTTGTTTAGCCAGGAAGAGGTTGAGTTAGATTAGTTATTATACATGTACTTCCACCTGTTGGAATGTTATCAGAGTTCAGTTTTAGGCCCACTTTTGTACACTATGACTTTACATACCACATGTAAGCAGACGACACCCAGTTGTAGGGTTCTGTTTTGCCATTAGATATAAACTCTCTGTTTACCAACATTGCCTTATGCATTGAAGATCTTATGAACTGGATGAGTTCCAACAAGCTAAAAATGAAAATAGAGGTGCCATTGATTGATCCCAAGGACCGCTGTAGATCTTTTCAAGATGGGTATTATGGTATATCCAAGTGATGAATGAAAGAGTACCAGGGTTGCCACCAAGCCCTCAAATCGCCCTTCTGAAGGCCTGGTCCTCAAAAAGCCCTGAAATGGCCCTCCTCAGTTCTTCCCATAGCCCTCATTTCTTTGACTCAAAAGGGTCTTTACTAGCAAACAACACCTTGAAACTGACAATCCATATCGTTTGGTTTACTCTACTCAAATAAAAAATATTTAAATCTTTTGGTAAGAGCCTTTTAAAAATTAACAAATTTGGTTTAATTAGTCTATAAACATCATGTCTTAAAACAGTCCCAGCTTTGATTCCATGATGCACCTAAATAGGATTTATATAAGATTCACTATCACTATAGCTGCTCGCTCGTAGGGTTGTCTGACCGCACAATTTCAGCTACCCCTCTTCTTATCTCCGCGATGAAGGTCCTCCATTTGTCTCGGTTCTCTGCAATGTCTCGAATTAAATCCAGGTCTTTCTGTGATGTTAAAGTCATTTTCTGTGATGAATAAGATTATTGTAAAATAATTTTTCTCTTACCTTTACACTAAAAACTTGGTGTTGAGTCGATAGATCTTTGATTAAAATTGTTTACTGTGTGGATATAGATATGATCAAAGCTTTAAATTTTACCAAGTTAATTTTCTGCCATTCGCTAGTCTTTTTAACAGGAAACTATGCCCCCAGTTTATGGTGTTAGATTTCTTTTTGTGTGAATGGAAATTTAGGGTTCTATAACTTTTCTCATAGTTGCCAGAAAGTGAAAAAATTAGCCTACTATAAAGTTTGATAACTAAATACTGCAGCAGTTAAGGGGTTTTAGCCCATAGCTACATACAGATAATTCTCAGGTTTAGGCCTCAAACCCTTCAAAAAGGCCCTCAAATAGCCCTCAAAAAGCCCTCCTTGGCATCCCTTCTCTTTTGGTGGCAACCCTGGAGTACTAATCTCAGAGAAAGCTAGGAATCTAGGCATAATCTTTGGTTCTAAATTATCTATGAACCCTCACATTTCCTACTTGTGTCAAGTACTCTACCTTGAGATCAGAAAATTAGTAAATTATCACAATTTCTTAACATTGACTCATTGAAGACACTTGTTTCAGCCTTTTTATTCTCTAGAATAGACTATTGCAATTCCCTATTTGCTAATTTGCCTAATGATCTAATTTTTAAAGTCCAGAAATTTCAGAACCAAGCTGCTCGGCTTATCCTCAAATGTAATAGAAGAGAACATGTTACACCCATGCTAAAGAAACTTCATTGGCTGCCCTTTAAGGCTAGAATTAACTACAAGATTGCTATTCTCTGTCACAAATCTATTCATGAAAACGTGCCAGCATATGTAAGTGATCTTGTTCAGTTGTATGAACCATGCAGACAACTACGGACCGCCAATCTATTCCTCCGAAGAAAGGAAGTAAAAAATTAGCAGATTGATCTTTTACCCATGTCGCTGCATCAGTCTGGAATTCTCTACCTCAGTCATTGAGAGAAATTTCATCATTGAATGCTTTTAAATTAGGTCTTAAAACCCACCTGATGCAAGTCAATTTCTAGATTATTTCGGTTTCCCTCTGAACAATTTGGTAATGAATGAAAGTTTTGTAAGTCTGTAATGAATGGAATGTACCTTTATAAATGAATGTATTTGCTTCCTGTTTAATCCTAATTGTATTGCCTTGGGCCTCAAATTGAGGGAGAGGGCGGGATATAAATATACTGCATTATTGTTATTATTATTATTTTCCCATTCTTTCCTCCATTTCTCTGTTGCATTAAAGTTTTCAATCTTTATATTGTAGAATGGGTTTCTTGGCCTCAGTCTCCTGCTGCCATAAGCCAAAACTTCATGGAAATAAATTCTGATTTTTAGAGGTTAAGGGTCTTAAGCGTGAGATGCATTCTTTAAAAAGATGTTGCTGACAGAACGAAGGGAAATAAAAAGTTATGTCAAACTAAAAGAAATTAGTGGCAGCCCTGTGCAGAAATCTTGCCGCTTGGGATAGTGTTGCTTCTGCCTTGACAAAACCATACTCCACTGAATTCGCTGGCATTGAGATTAGTTTCAAGTATATATACAGTGGATTGTTATTTTGGTCCTGCGGTGTATATTTTTTTCAATTATGTGATAATTTAAGTTGTTATGTCTGCATATTGACTTGGTACCAGGAGAGACAGCCAGCTGCAACCCATACCACACCCACCCCAGTCCGGAGCTGCAGTCTGTGTTGAGCTATGCCAATGTTCCTCTCTCTCAATCAGCGGCTTACACCTGTCGCAACAGTACGGCCTACAGTGTGGGACCCACACCAAACCCTTCTCCTGCCACTCCTACTTCAAACGGTGGCATCACTAAGAGTGGAACTTATGGTTTGTTTTTTAAATCATTTGCTACCTGTAAAGTTGATTCTTTACTACTGGAATAAACCCCTGGGTTTACCTGCAATGTACTAGAAGTTATAAAACATTCAAAAAGATATGATAAATAATGGAATTCCTAAAACTGATTTTTCCCATTCTTTTGAAAAATTGATGTCTGAATGTACTTGTATTATAAAAGTTGTGGTACTTTTTAATTGTGCAAAGTCACAACTAAGGTCTGGTTGAACTCGTACTGTATGTATATCTATACATTAGCCTGATAAAGATTAGTTCTAAAGAAGTTGAGAAGTATTGTCTTTAAGTAGTATAAAATTCACATATTTGTTATATTGTCAAACCTGCTTGAAGTACCACAACAAGTAGGTTTAATNNNNCCCCCCCCCCCCCCTGCATAAAAAAAAGCAATTTATGTGTTTGAACCTTCTATTGACATATCTTGATCAGTTTTTAGAGTAGCATGGAACTATGAGAATAAGTAAGATATAAATATTTACAAAAGGAATGGACTGCCCATTTGCCCCCATAGTTTTGACTTTGACTTGTACTCATATCTTGCAACATATAAATTTTTCATATCGGGATGTATAAAATTCTGTCATATCTTGGCTTGCACTCTGGTGACCTTGCTCCAGGCTCACAGATTTGTGGAAAATTTAACATTTACAGAGCTGCCAACCAGTACTGATTTCAGTATTATAGTACTGGAGTGACGAGCAAAATACTGGAGTACTGATGTCACACCTAATATACTGAAATAAGCTGTGATTAGGGGAAGACATTTAGGATTTCTAAAATTGGAGCAAAGTAATAGTCTAGGACTATCACAAAGTCTGTCTATTACTTTAAGATAAGAAGATTACTTGCAAAGCCAAAATACACCGTATCATTAAATAAAAACTAGCCAATGTCTTTTCAGGTAAGCTCATGACTGTCTTGTAAATCAAACAATTAAAGAAGAGACAGTTCAAATTTAAATACCAATTACATAACTTCTGCAAGTTACAACCTCCTCATATACAGGGAAACATCTTGTCTTTGAAAGACCTTGTTCTCGTATTGAGCACTGAAATGCTTTGGAAAATACTGAAATGGAGGTCTTAACATGCTGGAGCCAGTTGATTAGGGGTTGGCAGCTCTGCATTTAAAAAGTTTGAAACATCTCTATTAATCCTTCATTTGCAGGAAACTTCCAGCTCTTTGGTGAGGCTTCCTATGATGGGACGGCTGGATTTTCAAGCACTACTGAGACAGCTGCGACGACACCACAGAGAACCAGCAGGGCTTTGACCAGCAGCAGGTACAAGAAAGGAGATAATGGAGAATGGAGAACTGATGTTTTAAGATTTCCTTAATGCAGGAAGATAATATTTCTGCACCTTCTAGTCAAGGCTAACTATTTTATTAAGTTTTAGTAAATTACATTTCAAACGGTTATAATAAATGCTTCAGTATTTACAGATAATTATGGTTGTGATAAAAATTTTGCACACTGTCCTATAACTTTGCTCTTCATGCAGAATAGTTACATTAATTCTCTCATGAAACCCTCCTGCCTCCATACCTTAGTATCAATTTTAAAGAACAGTGTTTATGTGTTAGTTCATCATTTACTCTTTAACTTAGTAGTTACAGGGATGTACAAAGCTTTCAGATTTAAGGCTGACTTCAGCTTTTACCCCCTCGTATTTGGGATTTCAGCTCAAATTTTGTTCTCAAAGAAATGGAGAAAAAAAATCAGTCAGTAATTCAACAAATTGCTTCCAAGTAAGCTTTTCGCAGTGTTAAACTTAAGAGCACAACTACTGCTGCTACAAGGCTTTTAGAGAGTTGCCCTTGCCTATTTTATAATTGTTACTCCATGGTTCTCTTGATTCTAAAGCACTAAAGAGTCTCATGTCATGTTCAGCTTTCTATTTTCACCAGCCATTTACAGCCCTGTACTTCTTTTCCAGTGATACCTTGAACATGTACAGTCCACTGAGTGATGCGTCGCTGTCACCAACTGAAAAAATACTGTACCAAAACCTTCTAACCAAGCACCAGCAGTAAGTGGCAGTTGTTCAGATCTTTATGGCTCTAAATCTTAACTTAGAACTCAATTTGTTTGCAACCTGTGCGAATGAGTAAATCTTAATTTGAGAAATTGCCTTTGAAAATACCTCAATTTTTTTTCTTCTGTCTCTGCATTTTGAATATTCAGAGAATTTTAAGTATCATTTCACAAAATGTTCATGGCTTCATATATTTTTTTTTACGTTAAGAAGCTGAGGAACATGGATTGTATAAATATCTAAGCCTTTCAATGTAAGAAAAGAATCTGTCTTTTTAACTGGCTAGACTGTTTAATGAACTATGTTTTTAACTGGCTAGACTGTTTAATAAACTTAAATAACTTGATTTGTTGGCATTTTTCTCTCCCAGTACCTTGGAGTAGATAGGAAGGATTTAGTTTTTTAGTTCACTGTCCTCATATAAAAACCTAGCACAGTAGGCCTACTTGGAAATTTATGAATGGAAAAAGTTAACCCTTTACTGCCCTAAAATGCAAAATAGTAAATTTTGTAATACTGCTTTCTTTAGGCTTCGTATCTTGGGTAAAAATTTGTCTTGCAGCTAGTCCAAATGAGTCCTAAGTTGAAATTTGAAGATAGTCAGATATTGGTATTACAGAAAAGATTATTTCTCTACTTTCAAACAAAACAAACAAAAGTTCTATGATGCTTCTGTATGAAGTTAGAGCCGTTTGAAGTTGGCGGGCTTAGGACTTGTTGAATTTTAGAATAGGGAGAAAACAACATTTAATATTTAGACAAATATAAAGATATTGAAGCCTTAGCAATCATATCAACTTAAATTAAACACCTAAAAAATAAAATTTGAACATTAATTAGGTGTGAAGACTGTTTAGAAATGGTTTAAGTTTCAATATCTAACAAAAAAATTTGACTTCTAAACAGCCACTAAATTTTAAAAGCCGATATCTCCAAACCAAGCCTTGCGACTTACGACTCATTTGGACAGAATGCAAGACATTTGGTCTTATCAGGTCCATTGAATAGTGAATGGTTAAATGTCTTTCATTTTATGGTTAAATGTCTTTCATTTCACACCTAAACTGTTTTCGGAAAAGAATGTAAAACTGTGTAAAAGTTATCCTTTGATGCTATTCATAAACATTTTAATTTTTCTGCAGAGACATTCCTCTGCCAATAAGCCCCCACAGTGAACACTCCTTGTCTCCAGTTGAGAAGAAGCTATACTCGAACCTTCTAAACAAACACCAGCAAGGCATGCGGGCTATCCAGGCACCACCTACGCCTCCAAGGTCCCCACAGGAGTTATACAACCCACAGCAGCTGACCAGCACGGAGGAGTCCAGTCTCTTGGATATGATGGTAGGCCCATGAGAAATGTCTTGCCACCAGTCCTAATAAACTTTCATACTTTTTTTTGTTTGCAAAGCATCAGTATTTTTTGTTAGCTTCTTAACTATAAATTGCTAGAAATTTTTCTGGAAAAATATTACAATATATGATTTGAAGAAGTTTTCTTATTGGCAGAAAAATGTCTCTACAGAGAAATTAAAATGTCTATGAATAGCATCAAAGGATAACTTCTAACTTCTTGGAAAGAAAATGAGGAAAAATTCTATTTTTGAAAAGCGTTGTCTCAAATTAAAACTTCCAATATCCTGACTAGCATGGTCTAATCAGGAGGCAAATGATTGTTTTTCAGAAAAGCAAGTTGAAAGGGACTCATTTTATTGTTGGTACAAAAAGGGCGGTTCTTTTATTACAACTAACAACTAGGGAAATGATGACATTTCTATGGTTAAAGAACAGTTTTAATGGTTTTCCCAGGAGTTATGTTTCTACACAAAAAGTTTAGTTGCAGATTTTTTAAAATTTCAGATGAAAAAAATTGTTTAGAAGCTCTCTGAAAGGGTAGCTAAAAACTGAATTGATATCACAATCACCTTTTAAGTTGTTTTATTTGGAAGTTTGTTTTTTATTATTTTTTAAACAGTGACTAGATCTCACTGTACTAGAAGATGATTTTTTTCAAAGAATATTAAAAAAATTGATTTCACAAGTTCTTTTGATTACTTTTGTTGACAAAACATGTAAATTGCCTGTGCATTTTTATTTACTCTAGTTTTTTTTTATTTGTGCTCTTTTTTTTTTTTGCATGCCAGAATAACTTGACATTGGGCAGCAGTCAACAGCAGCCTCACAGTTTTGAGCCAAATATTCTCACCAAAACCTCGGGAGATTCCCACAGCACGAACTTGCATCGGTGAGCTAACCATCTTCAGATATCTCAACTTGTGCACTCTCTTTGCTTTGAATCAATTTAAAATAGGACGGCAAGTGCATGATTTACACTTAAACAAAGCATTTATAGTTTGGTTGGTTTCCTTAAAATAAATCTTCATTTTATCTTATTCTTCGCTCGTAAAAACACAACGTGAATGGCTTTGACAGGAAATTTTTTGCTATTTTCCTTTAAGTTTTTATCTATAGAGGTAAGAAATGAATGGAGGTGTTTAGTTAAATTTGGTGTAACCTATAGGGGTGAATGTTGGTGCCCTTTGTGAGGCTGTCAACCAATACTCTAGAGCACTGTAGGTCCTGCGTTTGATCTGTGGTTGAGGCAATTCTTTTAACACCGCTCTCAGCACTAATTTAGGTGGCTAGGTCTGTTATGTAAAAAATAACAGTGGTGATAAGATATTTTACAAAATTATGAGGAGGATCAATAGTAAAAAACAACAATTGTTTCAAGTGCAGGGACTGTGATAATAAACTGGCTTGTTTCATTCAACAAGAATGTGACTCATCATTTTGTGTCAAAGGTATGACAGCGCTATGTCAAGCCGCTGATATTGTCTGCAAAAATTGCATAAGTGCCGCTTGTGCAATTTGGCATTAGAAAAATAGTGACTTTTTTGTATGCACTCTCGCAGCAAAAGGCCTGCACATTTCCTGCAGAGAAATCTGTGGCAGATGCAAAAACAGTTTGGTTCCTTTCATGTGCCATTGAAACAGTGTATCTTTTGTTAAAGATAGGCCTCAATATATGATGCATTGTTGAATTTTACATAGGAATAGTAGGGTAATTTTAAGCAAAAGGTGCACGGGCACAACAATATATTGGACTAAGTCATTTTCCAAACCTCTCACTATAAGCAACACAGGAGAGGCTTAATGTAATAATGGATTTATTCCAAAACGCTGACAACAGTAGCATAACCAAGACTCAACAGAATAATGGGAAACGCATGGCATTTGAGCAGCAGTAGAAAAGAAAACCTATTTAAAAACTTAAATTAAATGTTTTCAGCTTTTCTTTA
>BMAT01009694.1:150692-165655 GCA_019649035.1 Elysia marginata | reverse complement strand
CTCTCTCTCTCTCTCTCTCTATCTATCTATCTATCTCTCTCTCTCCTGAAGACATTCTGTGCCTCTAACCATTGTATTGTCTGGTGGGCTCCCAGGTGGCCAGACGTTGGGGTCTTCAGAAGAACAGGCCGGCCATGAACTATGACAAGCTGAGTCGCTCACTGCGCTACTACTATGAGAAGGGCATCATGCAGAAGGTAAGTAAAAAAACAATACAAGTAAGAAGCGATTTTGTATAGCGCGTACTCCACTAAAATGCTCTAAGCGCTTTACATGGGTTGTTGGAAAGGCCGTAACGAACCAAACTACTTTCTGAACTAACAGAGGAGCAGCACATAAAGCCCATCATTCTAACACACTGACGAGATCTTCCACTGCTAATAATCAGATATTCCTTTAACACATGAAAGAGGCGAGAGAATATACGTAAATAACCTTTCACAAGGGCTAAACGTCGAACTGCCGAAAGCAGGGCTCAGACCCTGGACCATTTTGGTAGGAAAGCCAAGCGTCTACCGCTAGACCACGACGCTTCAGTAGGTGTTAAGTAGGCAAGGCTTGGACAAACATCCGTTGTTCTTTCGTGTGTGGCGATGTTTTGAGTGATGTAATAGAAAATGAGGCTACAGTAGAAAGATTTCTTACCCGGTATTCTTTTGAACTTATATCAGTTGTGTTTTCATTGTAAATTTTATCTGAAAAGACTTCTTGGATTTGAAGAAAAGAAAAAAAAATCATTGGTCTTAAAAAATGTGGCCATTATCACCATCGGCAGATTTTGAGACTGTGTTTTTCTTTATATCCTTTGGCCAATTCATTTAAAATTTACGGCAAAGCAATATAGTACAGTGTGACTTCGGTTCAACTTGACAGGACTGTTGCCTCTTAAATTATGTTTTCAGTCATCACGAATGACCTATCAGTTGAGCTACGGCTCACCCTTTTTAATACCTTGATCGAAATTAATATTATATACCACTCAGTATAATTAAAATAAGTTAGCCTGATATTAACAGTGATCATGTTGATGTCAAAGTCAAAATAATTTATAAATATTTACAACTCTCTGTTCCTCTACTTCTCTTCAGGTGGCCGGTGAACGCTACGTGTATAAGTTTGTTTGTGACCCGGAAGCACTCTTTACTATGGCGTTCCCAGACAACCATCGACCCCTACTCAAAGGCACAGCAATTGCGGCGTCTATGGACACTTCCAATGGGCCTGGCTGTTTGGACAGTCTCAACTCTTCCTGCAAAGATGATCTCTTTAAATCTCCTGCACTCCCGTTGCCACCATCATCCCAACAGACAATGATGGGAGAACAACAGCCTCTCTCTCACTCTGTCTCTCATGCCCAGCCTCTCGCTCTGACCTCAGCCTCGGTCTCGTCTGCGACCTCAATCACCTTGCCTGCAGCCGGCCACCAGAATCCGCACATGACGTCACCGCCGACAGGCATGCGCGGCGGCGGCGCTTTCAACATGACTGGTGCTGATGCTGCAGATAGCGCTTGCAGTATGGCAGGTCCCTCAATCCCAGCACCACATCCGCACGCACAGATGCCGCCGCACCACGGCGCACCGCCACCAAATGCTGTCATGTCCCCGCAGCAGCACAGACTTCAATACGTGCAAGAGTTTCAACGGATGTACGGCGCAGGTCCCTATGTGGAAGGCTGTGTGTATTAGACAGTGTGCCAATGGAGAATAAACCTCCCTAGCATTATGCTGTTCACTGTATAAATCGGATTTTGCTCTAGACTATAAATGTGCAGTAGAGCTTTGAGCGCTAACTTGCGGTACTGAGTCCAAACTTTCCGCCAAAGCCACCTCACAAAGTTCTTCGTCCACAAGCGCTAAAACTATTTTACGACTAATGTACTAGTTTGGCAATTTAAAAGAGGGCGAGAATCAAATAAACAACCAAAAACAGTTGCTGCTCTCTAAAGCTAGTCAGTGAAAGTTGTCCTATCCACACATGCCTTCAACTTAGTCCAAGCCAATCAAGCGAGCCTAACTTATCCACGGTTAACAAACGGCGAAAATTTGTTCATCCCGTGACCGCTCTGTTTGATATTGAAAATGTTTAATATGACGCTGTTCTATTTAAAAATTGGAATTTCCCAGACACCTAATATGACGAAGAATAGTGAATGGCTAAGCGCGCTATTTATCAGTTTCGTTAGCCGATTTCCGAGCCGGAAGTATTTCACCATAACACAACTATAACTTCTCTCATAATGGGACATGAAAAAAGAACACTAATTTTAAATTCGGGGCAAAACTAAAGTTGGGCTTTGAGATATCATAGCTACCCCAATAACCATTTCAGTCCAAAAATTTCATGGGAACAAAATTTAAGTTCGAACTATCCAAAAAACCGACTTATAAGTATACATTACAAAGGAATCATAAAATCGACAATCTGAATATAGATCAACTTAAACAAATAGTCGAATTTTTGAGGTTTTAACCAGTTAAACTTGAGTTAAACTTGAATGCTGTTTTAGTGAACACTTACCAGATGAACTTGAGAGTCAAGGTGAATGTGAGAGTTGCGCATCTTGCCAATAGTGCCCATGTTCCTCATTAGACGCATGTAAACCTTTAGTGTTGAAACTTCACATGAAAGTTGCTTGGGTTTCTCTGGGTTTTTTAAGTCGAGCATGTTTTTTAGGTTCTTTTACCTGTTCAGGCGCATTAGAAATTCGTTTTTGGGTCTTTCCTGCTCCGCTAGACAACAAAATCGGTAACGGTAGGTTAGGCTGTTTCAATTTTAACGTTCCTTTTCAACCACAAGGTTATATCAGAGACGGCGCTTGGGACAATTCAAAGCGTGCTGCCACACTGTTATGTAAGGAGCGCTTGCATACACCACACCTAGTCACATTATCCTGACACCGGGCCGACCGGACTTAGCACCAAATCGATAATGCCAGACCCTAGGCAGATCAGCTGCTGATACCAATTTTAAAGTCCTTGGTTTGACTCGGCCGGGGATCGAATCCATACCTTCCGATCTCTGAGCGAGTGTCTTTACCGCTAGGACACAGAGCCGGTTAAACCGATAACGAGCAGGGACAGTTGAAAATTTTTTTTGGTTGGTTTAGATTTTTTTTCCTTTTATAGAGAGTTTTAAAAATCTAAATGTCTCGCGCTCGACCAATCCAAATGAGTTGGAAGTCGCAATTTTCACACAACAAATTCTGAATGATGTATTTTTAAAGCTTTGAAAGACTAAAGTTGTATGTAGCTATTAAAGTTTTTAGAAAGATATCAGATTCTCTTTTAATTTGAGATATATAAAGGAAAGGCTGACTAGTTCCACTGATAAGGTGGAGTAATTCTACTGTGATCAAAGGAGTATTCTCATATTAAAATTTCCGACTTCCGACTCATTTGCACTTGTTAGAAGACACATTTGGGATCGGTACGATTCGACGTTTGAGGAAGATAGATAATAATGATGGAACAGAAGACGGTTTGGGCGAGAGGTTTGATATCTTAAACAGTACGAGCCTTACACATTATGAATTGAGACTTAGGACTCTGTATTACAGGTTAAACAGTCCAGCGTGAGGACAAGTAACAATTTTTGTATTTTAAATTAGATTTTGTCATGGGCCAGCCCCAATACCATCAAAGTAAGAAGACCAAAATAGACAAACAAACCGCGTATAAGTGTTGTACCCGTGTGTACATTGAACTCATTAATTTGCTATTTTAGAACCTTCGGGACAAATTATAAATTAAAACGCATTTTCGACGAGCGTGCCGGCCAACTCAAAATCCAATGTTAAACCAAGGGACTGTAAAAACACCCTCATCCACTGACTTGGCCATTACTTTGGCGGTCTCAGGGCCGGCCCAGAGAGTGAAATATTTTCACTCGGTCCTAACTTTGCTAACAACTCCAAAATAATGTGATAGATCGATGAAACCCTTATGGTTGAGTTCAATTGCTTTTTTTTTTTTTTTTGGTTTCGTTTATGTTTTTTTTTTTTTGGCTTTTTTTGCGTCGACCGGTCTGGTCAATACGGTGACGTAGACAGTGGCCTAGGTTGAGACAAGTGTTTCACACCGGCTAATTTTGGCCTTCTATATGTCCTTAGATGGCCATGTCTCAAACAATGTATACCTCTAACTATTCAATTCTCTTTGCTCGAACTCAACACACGAATGACATCAACCTCCCAGAAAAGTTTGCTAAGTGAGCTTACGCAGACCTAGGCCTACCTCTGGATTAAGACAGGCGGTAAAGTTCCTGGCATAAAATGAACCGAGAGTGTCATACAACCTTCAGTTCACAAAATGAAGAGAAAAGACAAGGGGCGGCCATACTCTGCCAAGGTGGTAGCATCACAAATTACCGGAGCCTTTTTTAGTATTAATAGCACTTAGCTCACCTGTGTATGCTCGAAGTGCTTCTTCACATGAGAACTTCCAACTAATTTACCTCATGAAGACACAGAGAAGCAGCGATTGATACAGCGCTTCGTTTTAGCATACTGACAAAGCGCTTTCTGTCTATTATTGCCCAGTATTGATTCAATGTCAGAAAGACCCGATGAAAAAATTGTGTAAATAGCCTTTCCCATAAACTAAACGCCGACATGCCATGCCGAGCCAGGAATCGATCGCTGGACTTCTTGGTCCAAAAGCGGAATGTCTACCACTAAACTACGACGCTATACATTGTACATGGACGCAGATAGACGACCTCACTGATGTTTATTATAGTCTCAGGACTCGTAAGAAATGTTTATTTTCGATTCTGCTCGTGATTAACTGCTATTACTTCAATTTAATGTTTCACTAATATGCTTCTTATCTTGTATTATCTGTTGTTTTAACGTGTTTTTTTTTCCAATCATAACTATCTCAAACGGCAACGGGTATTTTATTTTGTCGCAGCCTGTCTCATAAAACTATTTTGCATTATATTTTCCTTCAACTTAGGCTTGGCGTATGTTCGTACCATGACATGTTGAATTGTTTGAAAACACCCTTTGGAAGCCGGCAATGCTAGCCAGCATAAAGGTCGAATTTGTCACTCATGATGCGCATCTATTGCATTTTGTGCCGTAAGGACTGGTGCCTATGGTATCCACTGACATAGGCGTACCTCTCCCACATCATGAGTTTAATCATGGGGAAATTCTTAGTTGACTTTTTTTGCTTCGTGATTAAAGATAATGCTCTAAAGAAATGGATAGTGGCCAGCCTTTAAATCTAAGGGACGTTATAATAATCTGGCTAAACTCTCGCTAATCACAGGTTTTTTTTTTTAAAGATACGTCTAGACGTAGCAGCATTCGGTTCTTGTTTAGCCTAATGAAGAAGATATAATATTCTATATTTCTATAAGGATAGTTATATGCTAAACAAGAACCAGTCCAACCTAAACCTACACTCAATCCACAATCTAAATTTCCATAACCTAGATTTATTTACACCTACCTTTTTCTACGGTAAAAAAAAAAATAATTCCCTATCTGGTCTAAAAAGCAATAGGCGATAGTGCGGCTGCGCTTTAAACAATTTTTAAAAATCAGATTTCTGCAACAATCTGTGAGACACTTCTGCTCACCAATAGGCCTACCTAACCCTTTTTTTTAATTCAGCCTTTATGACTGAGTGTTATGCACCGGTTTCTTAAGAGTCGTAACTGCGTCAATAGCAACAGGAATATTGTAATGTCTCGTCTAAATAACTAGACAGGACTCGACAAAGTAGTTCTGGTCATTGTCGACTTGCTTAGGGTCATTTCAATCACACATCTTGCTCTCTGCAGCGAAAAAAAATAGCGCTCTTACACAGACCTTAAATAAAAATAATTTGGGTAGAATCACAGCTTAACTAGTATTGTATTGTAAAAGTTACTTAAAAAGAATGGCGATCCAAACCCAGACGTTGGCTTAAAGGTTGCTGCTGTGTCCAGTTTCTTACTGTATCTACGCCTCCTATGATTGATAGATCTAAGCTTATGATCGTCTTTCTTTCCCCATTCTACTACAGATTCTTGTTATTTAGTAGAACTGTGTCGCCTTGGGGTTCCTATAATTATGGTGAAGTGTTATCACAGCTCAGTTATGCTAAACTGAAGTTTAGACATTGATTGAAGGTTAGCACACGCGCTGTTTCTTTCCCTTTTCTCTGCAGAATAAAACAGATCCATTAATTTTGTGCGCATCTCGTCTGAATTACTAATGTTTACTCATGTTGTTAAAGAAAAGCAACCAATCATTGCATGTCGCGAATATTATTATGTGTATATATATTGATCATGATTGTATAGATCCACATTATGAAAAATACATGTAAGCGTATTCACCCATCTCTACTTTCTTTATTTATTGACGGGCTCTTTTGTTTTGTTTTACAGGCTGTTATACTAAAGATGTTTTGTCTTTAAATTTATTTGTTGCACTATTTTTATGTTATATACCTTTTTGTGATTCAGTCTTTGTGTGCTAAGAACAATTATATTTATATACCGGTATATGGCTTTTTTGTTACAGTACTTTTTACAATATATTTTAAGTTAAACATTCTAGTCATTTTTTTTTAATTTTTTCTTCTTCACAGCTCATAAGAGAAAATGTTTCTAGTCGAAAAATAGTCTAGTAATAAATAATGAATTTGAGTCGAGGGTGAGACGGCGTAGTAGTGCTAGTCTATGCTTAGTTCAGTCTGGAAATGGCTGAAGAGAGAAGGGGTATAACTGATGAAATTATTTTTGTTTTTGGGTTGTTTCCCTTGTGTTGACAAGTTAAGGAGATGTACTTGGAAGTCAGAAATTCAATTTGAGAGGAAACGCTTTTTAAAATTTTTTTCCTTTACATTTTAAATCGAAAAAAAGTTTTAATATTTTTCCCCATAATATTGATAATTTCAAAATTTTTTTTAAACTTCTGGAAGATTTTTTTAAAAATGTCTAGTTGAAAATAAAAAACGCCTTTGAATTGGAAAATGGCTACATGCAACTCATTCACTCCAGCGTGAAACACTACAACTTCCCCATGTAACATGTTCACTGTTGTAGTTAAATGTATGAGTGTGTGTGTGTGTGTGGAGAGAGGGAGGGGGCGTTATTTGTATTAAAATCAATGCAAATCAGTTGGACGTCACAATTTTCACATTATGAAGACATACATGTTTTGATCAATGCATTTGTTCTAAGCCTTCAAGATATGCGTTAAATGTTTAACTCTTGTAAATTGGACAGGAGTCGCAGTAGAGCTGTGTAAGGAGTTACTACTACTTCTATTGATTTAAGATATATAGAAAAAGAGCAAAACTTTAACGTGTAACAGGTGTTTCCTCAAATTAAAGTTTCTGATATACGACTTATTTGGACGGCTCCCATGACATTTACCTTGACACTTCCAATAAGACTGACATCAACAAGCCATGTTTAATGACAAAAATAAATTTAGTCTCGCAACCATTCTAAATATCTCGGAGATTGTCATATTTTTATTATAAAATATTGCCTTTCTAGAGCATTTTCATTCCTTTTCCTCGAAATTATTTTTATATCAGAAGAAATACTTAGACTTTCCCCAAAATTTTGATGACTTATGGAATTTTTTATGCTTGGAACTTCAGAAACATGCATTTTTCAAACTATCATCACGTTGAGTTGTTATAATTGTGGCTTCTGACTCCTTTTGCTAGCTTAGAGTCTAAAAGTTCTATCTTTTGAAGATAGAACCTTTTGACTCTCTAAGACCGCATCATTTGGACAGGTTGCTAGACATATTATTTTGCTTTGGGTAGAATGTGTGGAGTACATTTAAATGTAACAAAGTTTTGTCTTGTCCCGACTTACACCGACATTTTCTAGTCTTAGCTTACAGTGTGATCTCAATATAATAATTTTTAAAATTTTATTTTTCAATTTTTTTTCCAAAGCCAACATTCACAAAGATCTCTTATAATATCATGAGAAATTCAATAAAATTCTACTATTGAAAACACATGCTTTAGTCAGTTTCTTTTCAATCTGATTTGCTTAAATTTCTCTTTGTTTATATATTTTTTTTCCTGAGAAAAGGGGGCAGGCAACAGTGGCATGAATAAGGTTAGATGGCAATGTTTCGTCCCCTGTTGCTGAAAAGTGTAAGTAGCGCATAAAAAGTGGCAACTTGAAGAAGTTTGTGTGTGTAATATTTATCTCTTCATTTAAATTTTTAAAAGATTTTTAATACGAGGTCTTATCCATTAAAACGCACCAAGCACTTTACATGACAAGACATTATCAACCAAATTACTTTCTTAATTCCCAAACGATCAGCAATCACCTTGTTCTGCACACTGACAAGACCTTTAACTGCCTATAACCCATTACAGGTTTAAGGCTTTCATGAGGCGAGGAAATGTGTATAAAGAGCTTTTCCCAAGCTGCCAAGCCAAGGCTTGAACTTCAAACCTCTTGGTGTGAGATCTGAGTGTGTACCACTAGACCATTTAAGTCCTGCATGTCCTCTGCCCATACCTGTAAACATTATAAATGCAACATTACCCCTCTCTTCATCAACAATGAGAAAATAGAAAGAGTAACATCATATAAATATTCGAGAGCCACCATAGATGATAAGTTAGGACCATACATGCGGACAACATTGTCAAGAATATGAATAAGAGACCTCACATCGTACATAAACTGAATTGTTTTCATGTAGATAAGATCCTTCTGTGCATGTTCCATAAGGCAGTTGTTGAGAGTGTCATAACGTTTGCTATTGCTTGCTGGGTATGGAAATGCTCAGAGAGAGAGAGGAGAAAGATGGAATTCGATCAAACAATCAAGAGAGCTAACAAAATGATGAAAAACCTAACAGAGCCTTACTGTGATTTTGAAACTCTGTATACTATCTACTGACAGAAAAAATTTTATCAATTGCAAAAGATGTTAAGCACCCCTTGTGCAGTCAGATTAGGTACTTAGGCAGATCAGGAAGACCGATTCTTTTTAGATGCAAACATGAGCGCTATAGGAAATCCTTCATGCCCTATGCTGTAAGACTTTTGGGATGATGTGAAATGCCTTTCTACGTTTACTTGGGTGTCTATAGTCTATGTTCTTTGTAAGTCTAAAAATGTTGAAATTGTTCGGTAGCTAGTGTAAGTGGCAGTGTGAAATTAAGTGATATTTGTTACCTGTGAACGTGCTTTTGTGTGCCTGCTGTATTTCATGTTGTAAAACCAAAACAATGAGCCTTATGAGGACAATAAAATATTATTAGAACTTGAACCTGTCCTGAAAGAAAAAGTTGCCTGACAAAAACTTTTCCAAGATGTGGTCAAAAACTGTCAGATAATACAAAAATTTCTCACAACAAGTCTGAAGAAGTAGGATAATCCAATTTTCTCAACGCAATGCACTACTTTATCCTTCCAAATGTTAAAAAAAACATTCATGAAAATGAAAATATACTGTGAAAAGATATGTTCCTGAAAACCTGTCATAGGTATTGATAAGAAATTGTGGAGGAAACTTATGTCCACTAGTTGAATGAGCTTGAAACTTACAACAAACACAATTACTAATGAAAGAAAAGAATTTCTTTTTTTTTTTTTTTCTTAAATTCTTCAAAACTAAAGAAACCCTTTGAAAAAATGTGTCTTGTAAACTTGCAAAGCTGTCTTTGACGAGTTAAAAGGTGCTTTCTTATTTTACAATTTCCTACACCTGGCAAATTTTATTTGGACTGATAGATAGACAAATGTAAAACATAAGAAGTTTTTAAAAAATAAAACTTGACTCATTTGGGAAAAAAATTCTCAACAATTTATTGACATGACACAGAAAACAATCAGTGACAAAAACATGAAGTGGTAAGGTACATAATTCATATCATACATTTTGCTGAAACAATTTTATCGTACAAAACATACAACATTACAAAGCAATCAAATATGTTGAAAAAAGCACCATATTGTTCACATCTTGAGTTTGTACATTGTCCTCAATTCAGGCTTTAATTTTTTATACAGTATGAAATCATAAAGTAAGCAAACACTTTACATATTGCCAAAGCATAACCCTTTTTGATTATATAAAACCGAAAGCAAGAGCTGCCCATGGCATCCATAACATCTAGTGATGCTTTGATCAGAGAAAATCTGTAATGATTTACATTAACTCTTTTTACTGGGCAGAATTTTACATCATCATAACAGAATTCTGTTTTATAAGGTTTGGCAAATTTGCCTTCACTCATTAAAAAAAAAACTATTACCAGCGTTCTTAAAACGGAAACAAAAATGATGCTGAGCTCATTCTTCCAGCCACTGAAAGATAATGCTCAAAACTCTGTCAATTACAAAATACAAAAAATACACCATTAAGCTCTGGCCCTTTATTTATTGCTTAAAATAGATGCTTTCTAATCAATTCTTCTAAAAACATCATTCTGATAACGTAATTCACAAAAAATAAAGAGCTAGTTCTTTCAAGCTTTAGCTATATTAATTATCATGTCTTCAATACCACTTGAAGATATGGCTTCTATAAGAATTCTCTAGACAGAAAAGCCAATCAAAGCTTAAGGTGAAAATATTCAGAAATCTTTTAATTCTACATGCTGCAATTTTTCTTAGTTTTTTTTCTCATAGCTCTTCATTGCTATATCTATCATATAGTCTTTGCCTCATATCTCTCCCTTCCTTTGGTTTGTCTAGCTGTCTATACCTATATCCCTCACTCCCTCTTTTTATGATTCTGTCTATCTCTTTCTCTACCTATGCCTCTCACTCCCTCTTTTTATGATTCTCTTTATCTCTCCCACTCCTTCCTGTCTCTCTCTCCATCTTTCTTCCTCTCACTTAACTCACAAAATTTAAATAAAACATAAATGAAAGACATTCAACTGCCCAGTAATAAGGAGTTTCCTCTAAAGAGTTATACATCCAAACTTACAAGCAAATGAAACAAAGCTGTAATTTTGAGGAAAAGTCTGACTGATTGCTTAAGTCTGTTTGAGCTTTACAACTAGTTTGACGATTTCCTAAACCTCTTATATTTTGGCTAACAAGAGAGGTTTGACATGTTTTCAACAAATTGAAGATATTTCAAAACAACTAGAAGCAATTGTGGACTTTTTTTTCAATGGCACCACATGGAGAAATCCAATATTCTTTTCACAAAACTTAAGTTGAGCCCTGCCCTTGGTCCATAGCTGACCTGCCCTCAACATGTGCTGACCATTTACATTGATCCTTTACTCTCTGGCCCCTGTTTGACTGCTTATGGCCCTGACCTTGGTCCATCACAGCCTTGTCTTCAACCTATGCGTGACTGTTCACTTTAACCTTTCACCCAGCGACCCCTAGTTGACCTCTGACCTTGGTCCATCACAGCTTTGTCTTCAACCCAAGTGTGACTGTTCACCTTGACCTTTCACCCCTGGCCCCTCGTTCTGCCCATATCAATCAAAGTGCAGTATCTGCAGTATAAACCATATGGGAGATACTGCACTTTGACTGTCACGGGCTGAGTTGACCTCTGACCTTGGTCCATCACAGCCTTGTCCTCAAACTAAGTGTGACTGTTCACCTTGACCTTTCACCTCCTGGCCCCCAGTTGACCTCTCATGGCCCTGACCTGCTCTGCCACTTGTCTGTCAGCCGAGCCCAGGCGCGATAAAACGTAGCTAAAATCATCCTCGTTCTTCATCTCTACCGCTGCTTCTGCTGCCTCTTTGAACAAACTGAAGAGAGCGAAGGAACAAAGTCTTAATGTAAGACAACCTTATTAAATCAGGCACATGGAACAATGTAACAATTTGAGTTGACATTTCCTACAAAATGTACTTTTTATCTCTTACAAGTTTAAAATAAAAACAAATTCACATTTATTTTTTTTAATACTTTAAAATAGAATAATTAAGTTTTGCAACCAGACAAAATCGGCCATAAATAATAAATTTTCAATATTGAGTAATTTGCAGTTTCTCAACGCTTTTCTTTTGCCCTTAACAAGGTTGACAAATTATACGTCTAGCTGATTGGTATCCCAAGACTTAACATTTTAAAGTCACAAAAAAAAATGTTTTATGATACCAGGTGAATTTTTGTATTTAAAGGGCTCTATATCAAAATTAGTTTAAGAAACTTGTGCCTAAATTGTCTTGGTTGCCTCCCATATTTACGAGGACAAGAAATTAAAAGGTTTACTGTATTGTAGACTTTTGTTTTCAAAAGGCTCCATTTCAAAACTGATCTTAGTCAGTTGTGCCTGGTTTCACTCAGTTGCCTCAAAAACAAAGAAAAGAAACCTGCTGTTTTGGTAAATCCACAGGGTTTTTACCATCTAAAACAGTTAAAACCATTTCCAATGGGTAAAATTGCCTCAAGATCAGTCCAAATGAGTTATTGCCAGAAAGTTTAAATCTCAGAAAACTCCACTCAGATTTTTTTCTTTTTTTTTTTTTAAGTATTTCAAATCAAAAGAATTTCTCATATCTTTGCACAAATTTGAATAATTTCATGAAATATTTTATCGCCGGGAAGCTCAGCAAAAAACGCCTCATAGAGTAAAAAATTGCCATATCCAACTTGTTTGCATTCATTGCAAGACAATTGCTTTATAAGGTGATTCCTTTAAGACACCAGTCTGGCCTACGAGTACTGTGACATTTTTGTAGGTTGAGCCGACTCACCCAACTTTCACCAAGCAACGAACTTTTTGATCTGGGCTCACACGAGAAAGATACTTCATGGCTTCCATTCGGTTTCCATACTTCATGCATCCGTTGATGAAGGTCTGCAGATCAAAATACATTTTTAAAAAATGAATATTTCAAAAAAGCAGTTTTCACAGTATGATGGCAAGTCTAATTGTCAATATGTCTGGTAAGTTAAAATTGCTTACAACGCCAGGAAAGGCCTAAAAAAATTCACAATCCTTTTGGACTGTCTTCTTATGGATTCCTTTCAGACTGCAGCATAATGCCGCCTTCTTCTCATTCAAATGATTAAACTAGAGACTCAAAAGGCCGAGGCATTTCTATCACATCATTAAAATGAACTCTACTACCATGACAAATACTTACATCTATACCAACTGGAGGCTTCTTGGACCGGGAAAACTTTTCTAGCTCTATCCAATCTTCTCCATAGGCTAAAGCATTGATTTTCAGGATCCAAAACCTGCGGACAGATGGGAGGAGGGATAAGATTGAAATCATTTTATGAAGAGCAGCAAGAGAAATTAAACTGTGGCTTTCCCATTATGTAAACAAATAATTAAGGGATACAAAAAAAAAATAAACCATGAATTCCAAAGCAATTGTGTAACATTGAGAGTCAGAAACTAGACGCATATTATCTATTGTAACTACATACTATGGTCCACACATATGTACAGCATTCCAAATGAAGTGATTGGAGTTGCAGAATCTTTTTCAATTTTAAGATAAACATTATTTTAGAGATCTGATCTTTCAGGTAGTAGTAAAAATTATTTTAAATTATAGTCTTTTCTTGACCATGTCTCCACTTGAGCCTCAGAATTTGATAAAAAATTTCCATCAGTATCAGAGAGATTTGTTTAAAATCAAGAATGCTTTTAAAGATTTTATGTTACAAAAACTTTAAAAGTACCACATCAAGTCCTGTAGTTTAGTTCTTCATTTCTGGCTTTCATGTTTTGATAGTTAAAATACAGATATACAAGTTATGATAAAATTTATCAAAAAGTTGTCATTATAAGCCAGAAAAAAAATTTTACTCCAAATTCCACCCTTATCATAAAAAAAGAAATTGACCTATAAGTGCAAAACTCCATTGTTTGTAATGTTTATACTGATAAAGGCAAATAAAGCTGTTTGTTATGTTTATACTGATGAAGGCAAATGTTTTCAAATTAGAAATCTAGATTTGTATTGTCTATCTCTTCTGTTTGACAGAGTGATAAATTGTAAGTCAGCTCTTTTATTATCTTTTGTCATGCAAACATATATTTTTTTACATGGCAACATGAGTCGATATGACAAATTTTGATATGAGGAAATGCGTTTTAAAAGTAGACGTGTCTGGCAACCTGTCAAATCAAGTCTGATGTTGAAACTTCCACATTACAGGGTGTTGATATTTTGAAGAACGCATTTGTCTGAGCTCCCGAATGTTAAAAATTGCATTAAGTTATCCCCATTCTGTGGAAAGATATTTAAACTTCTTTAGAATTGAAGCAAATAGAGAAGAAGAAAAAGAAGGATTAATCCGTTTTTGTACAGTGTTATCTAAAACTAAAATTTCTGACACCTTGCTCAAATGTACTGGTTGAAAGATATACACTTTCTGTGCTGCCTCACCTCTTGTCCGGAACTTTAAAGTCTTTTCTGAGCTTTTCCACCCAGGTGGCGTTGCCCTCCAGAATCAGCTGGTGCAGGGTGGCCTGTAGCGAGAGGTCTGAGTAGCTCCGCCCACTGTCATCCTCCAACCTCCGCTGGATACGCATCAGTCTCACCTGTTCTTCTGTTTGCTGTCGGGATGGGGGAGTTGAGGGGGAGGGGTGTAAGAGACGTGTGAGATAGGGTTGAGAACAAAAAATAGAAAGGCAAGGGAGGGGTGGCTTCTCACTGAGGGCATCACAGAGAAAACAGATAAATAGATGCACAATGAGAGAGACAGAGTATCAGATAGAAATAAAGATCGGCCATGATATAAAAGATATGAATTGCTATACACATACTTCATTCCTTGTAAATGTATAATATTAGTACATGTACCATTTTAAAACTGACGTTTTGTGTGTATGTTATTTCTTGTACATCTATGTTTCTTACAACAAACAAAACAATGTGTCTCTTGAAAGGACAATAAAGATTTTTCTCATCTTATGAACAGAAAGACAGAGATAAAGATGTGAAAATATACAAACATTAAAAAACAAAAAGTTAAATTAGATTGCTTACGGATTTTTTCCTTTTTTTTTTTTTTTTTTTTTTTTTTTTT
>BMAT01009694.1:103086-114994 GCA_019649035.1 Elysia marginata | reverse complement strand
GACTGGCTTGGGCTTTGTCCTTTTCTTTGTGTACTCTCTCACTGTTTTTGGAGCACTGTTTGATCACAGGTAATATTATAGATTTTACATATGTATTTTTGAAGGGTGAATGTTGGCTCTCTGATAGAGTATTTGTCTGCTGTTTAGAGGTCCCAGGCTCAATTTCCAGTCCAGGTGAATTTCACATTGCTCTTCTGGGCTCATTGAGCACTTAGGCGTCGCGCCCACTGCGCTCTCAAGCCGGTCCAGGCTGGGTTAATATGCAAATGATGCAGTTTTAGCTTGACAGCGGCTTCGTTTGCCAAGCTACACAATTTTCTTGCATGCATGTTTCTAGTCAGACATACAACAGGCTAAGTCTTGGAGTCCAGTTTGTAGCCGTCTGCATGTTGAGCTACCCCGGTTTTCCTTCCACTAATTCTGCTAAAAGCCGGTTAGCATAGCCTGCTTAATACCAGGTGCAATGGATGCAGGCTTTTTTAGCTAGGCTTAGACAAACTGATCACATAAGTTGTTAGCCCAGCCTGGGAATGGCTTGAGCGTGCAGTGAACCTGCCAACTTAAGGAGGTATCTAGATGTTTGTAGATTTAGCCAAAGGAAAGATAAAATGGTAGGTAATGGCAAACTACCTTGTGTGCTAAGAGTAAAATGTGCCCCACTTTTAGTTTGAAGTAGAGGATAAAATTATCTTTTAACTTTGTGAAGTCTTTGCTGAATTGAAATTCTTGTCACATTCATAACAGAAGGATACTCTCTTGTAATTTTTTACATGCGCTTCATGCTAAATAGGAAAACATTTATGGTGCTGGGGCATTGCTCAGTATTCTGTCTTTAGGTTCATGTAAACTGCTTCGCAAAGCAATCTTACTTTTATGCATTGCACCAGGTGTTATTGTGCTTAACATCTATTTGCTTAAATATTTTCATAACCATTTTTTAAAGCTATGGGCAACTTTGTAATGTTTTCTGAATTTCTTTGATATCAATTCACAATTTTAATCATTTTGCACAGTTCAAAGGCTTAGAAAAATACGTTTTATTGAATATGTGTAACGCTCCCACAAAATGGGTTTCTACAGGAGCCGTTTGCTCAAAATATGTTTGTGTGCTTTGCAAGTTATGATCTTTTTCATGACATCCTCTTATGAGACCACCAAAAAGATGCTAAAAATGTTTTTTTAGGGTTTTCAGAATTTATAAAGCCCTTTTGGCTCTTACAATGTGAAAACTTTAAGTCCGTTTTTTTTTTCTTTTCAAAATTAGGCCACTTAAACTCCTTTTCTTTCAAGTGCTATAACTCCGAGCCTAAATAAGATATCAAAACAAGTCGATCAACGTCTTAAAGATCTTTTACTTTTAGAGACCTTTCCAGTGGTGTACATAACTTCATATCATAGAAATCGGTACGTCAACTCATTTTGTGGAACCTGAAGGCATATATGTGTCTTGTGTCAGGGGTAAATGTGTTGAGTAGAGCTATTTTGAACAAAAAATTTTTCTAAGCTTCCAAAGGTTAAAAAAAATCATAAATATTTTAATATTTTTCTAAAAGTCATTGAAACTTTCTTTGTTTTTAGAATATTGACAAAAACAAGAAAAGCTCGAGGTTTAAATGGCCCTTTCCCAAAACTTAATTTCCGACTTCCGCATTCATCATGGACGCAAGTACTTTGTGACTTTAAACTCATTAGGGTTGGTTGCGCAACATTCATACTGCTAGTAAAAGGCAGATGATCATAGAAGGCAAAAAAGTTAAACATAATGTTTGCAACAATGCTTTTACTACCTACAGGAAATACAGTTCCCTGATGGAGTTTGCTCGTTGTATGATTTGTGTTGCCGTGGCTCATAACGCGAGAGATACGGCTCTGTTCACACTGAGCTTCGCTGGGGTTGTGGAAATCATCTTTTTGGCCTCCGCAGCTCTCTGGGGTGTCCTTACTCTACTTCAATACAACGTTCACATGATTACCAAGAAAGTGAACTAAGTCTGCATTCCAAACAAGCAACATTCGTCTTCATCTTTAATCGAAGTAATCCGACAACGGGTTTTAACCTCATTGTGAGATACATATTTGCAATAACCATGATGGGCTTGTTTTGGTGGGAAAATGAGATGATTCGAACAAGTTTTGACATTGCTGAATTCATTTATAAAAATCAGATTTTTTAATAACTCTGCGTCAAATGCTTCTTTTACGCAATGCCAAAAAAAAATTTTTGCAACAAAGCATCAAGGGGAACGACGAAGTCAGTGATTTGATGATGTACAGGGTAGTTTGGTCAGCATCTTGTCAAGAAAAGTAGGATGTACAGCATACATTCTATGTCACGAAGGGGTTAAAATACTCAATTTTTTTTTTAAGCGGAAGTCACAGGGGCCAGTTTTGCCTTCAGCTTGTTTGTTGGAGCAAGAGTTGTTTTTTTTTTAATTTTAATTTTTATGTTTGCATACTTTGTGCGGCCCAGTTTGGAAATACCAGAAATTATTTTGTCTTTCTCATTATTTGCAGAGCTTCACCCTAGAACTTTTTTTCATAAAAACCATTTTTTAAAGTTAATCTCTTCGTGACCTAAAGTATGTCCTAAAGTTACTCCTCAAATTGTGGAATTTTGCCGTTCCCTGTGACGCTTAGCCGTACAATCCTTACAATGCACGTTGTGTTTTGCACTGCATAAGAGGGGCGTTTAATGCAGAGTTCTTTAAAATCTGACATTATAATTGGAATTCAGTGATGTTAAAATTATACAAATAATCCCATTTTTTAACCAGGAACTACCACGCCATGGCGATCAACAAAACCTACATTACAAAGGGGTTAAATTACACTTTCACAGGTTTAAAAATATGTTATGCTTATCTGGGTTTTTGTTTATATTTATAGCATTTTGCACTTTAAAATTTCAAACTTTCAAAATTTTTGCGCTTTTAGAGATGCTAAATGCTTCTCAGTTTTTCTCCACATTCCCAGAGCTCCACTCTTATATTGTTTTATACATTCATGATTGTAAGATTTTTTTATTTGTACAAAAAACAATTTTTTAGGAAATTTGCAATCTGCTGAATTATGTACCAGTCTTTTGACTTAAAAAGATAGGCATAAAGTACAAATTGGAGCTCTTTGATGTGGAACATTTGCCCTATTTGAAAAAGATTTCAAAAAGGCAGAAAGTTTATTCTTTTAGTTTATTTCTTTTTTATTTTTCACTAATGAAAAATAACTGTTCTTTTATTAAAGTACATGGAGTTTCAAAATGGAGGATAAGTTGCTAAAACCAGAAAATTATGTAAGTTATTCGTGTTTTGTTATTTTTGCCTTTTAAAGTTTTTTCTGACTTCTTGAAAAGCAACAAGTTGGGTTTGTAAATTCCCTTTAAATTATAAAAATGTTTTTGTTTATGTAAACCTCTCTGTTGAATAGCCTTACCAATGACTTTTTCTGTAGCAAGCAACTTTCTACATGTCCCTGTATTTAATGAAAGATTCTTATAAGGTATTTTTTTACTTTCTCTGATTTTAGAGGCAATACAAAGAGTCTATATGATTACATTTTACTCCCATGGTCTTTCCAGTTTTTTTATATTATCTTTAACTTTTTTCCTATTCTGAGAAATATGTACCTGGTATGGTTTTTGTCTAAGGAAATTCATGCAAAAAAAATGAAAACTTAAAATTTTGTCTTTTTTTATGACTGTGATAATATTACATATGTACAACTTCAATTATGAAAAAAAGCAACATTTTAGTGGTTAGATGTATTAGATTAATAGTGCTTTTGAAAACAATTTGAAAATTTTCATTTCAAATAATAAGCAGTTGCTTCATTTGGTTTACTTTTTTTCTTTTTTTTTTTTTTGTTTGAAAATTTATGTCTTAAGATGTTCTTGGATTTTAAGTTTTAAGATAGTATGCCTTGACTAGAGGAAAGTTATTTTAAGTAAAGTTTTTTAAAGTTATAGTTGAAAAAAAAACATTGAAGTGTTAATGCTCTCCTGTAGCCTATAATTAGCCTTTAGGAGGCCACATTCATGCTGAGTGTTTGATTGAATGTGAATCGGAGTATCCTACAATTCGATTTCAGAAAAACACTTCACCTTATTTTGTGTGATTTTTTTTACCCTGTTTTCACACTCAATGATTTGAAAAGCAAACTTTTTTTCTCATTTCTCTGTAGCACATTATATTTTCAGCTCTTTGGCTTGTAATTTTAAATGAATTTGTTAAGTAATATGATTTATTTAGAAATATTGGATGCAAATGGACAAACGTTTTCTATGTATCCTAGTTGGTGTAGTTGTGAGCTTTTTGATGGCTCTTAAAACAAAAAAATTGACTGTGCACTTTAAATAAGACAAGTTAAATGGGTAGGGGAATCTAGCACATGTTGCTTAGCTTTATTTTGGGTTAAAGTTTTTAAAATGCAAAATGCTTGTAAGTTAGAGATCCTTTTCGCTGATGTACATCTACCTCGAAGTAATCACATGATAATCATTATTGGCACGGCATTGGATACAAAAAGTGTTCTAAGGGCTTTCATTTACACAGCATGGTTTTTTTTCCCTATCTTGCCATATAAGAGGTGCTTAATCTGCCATAGTGTAAGCTAGTAGTGAAAATAGTCACAATGCTAAAGAATTTTTTTTTTATTAATCACCCCATTGAAATACGAGTATATGAAAGCTGCACCATAAATGGCTACCTTTTGAAGGGGGATAAAATGTATTTTTACATTGTACTAAAAACTCAATTATTTTTTGTAATTCTCTCCTTTCTAGTAGATTTGCCTCATTTGGCTGTCTGTTTTATTTTCATGCCAAACATAAAATTTTTAGCAAGGTAACTCAATTCTCTGTTTTATGATTAGTTGGTACAATTAATCTTTTTCTTTTCTCTACCAAGATCCTCGTTTCTAGTGCTAATGATTAATAAATACTCTTAGATTTAATGTTTGTTCCAAGGTTTAGTATTATAGGATTAATAGGGTTTTTTTTCTTTCTTTGTATATATAGATCTATCTATTTTAACAAAATATTGTTGTGAATCAGTTTGGCTGTACTGAGTTTTTATTTAGAATAAAAGTTTAACTGTAAATATTGCCTAAGCAAAGCTTGCCATAAGGTTTGCCAGATATTACAAGACCTTAGTTCTATCTTGTTCTAATTACCATTTTAACATATTTTGAACCAGTCATACCAACTGTAAGAGGTGGGGAAAATCTTCACTTTGACATGGTATTTTAAACATTTACACCCTATAGTCTTAACCATAACCGTTACAACCACTTGAAATATTTGAGTTTAATGTATACTTTGACACTTCAAAGGACTCTAGCTCAAATTTTAAAAAATTGAGATAAAACAAGGTAGAATTAAGGTCAAACTATTATGACAACCCCTTCAAAAAGTTAATTTGTTCTCCTGGTGGATATTTATACAAAACTTTTATCAAATTTTTATATTACTAGTATTTATATTTAATCTTTCATAAATTACAATTTATAAGATAATGTCTAGTTAGTAAAAGGATTAGTAATTATGTCCTTCAAAACTTTTTTTAAAAGAAGTTGCTCTTTTGGTTTGCCATATGTATTTTTCAATAATTTCTGGTGCGTCAGATTTTAGATGCAGTTTGTGCCGAAGTATCATATTCTTAAAAGTTGAAGAAAAATATTTGTTTCATAAATAAGATGTGGTGGAATTTTTAGAAGTTTCTCTACTACATTTTTATGTTGGTTATCATTACAAACATGCTAGTTAAAATACAGTCATTAAACGAAACAAGCAAAATCAAAATTAAAACCCATCTAAAAAGGTATTTGCCTTTGGCTTCTTTCTTTTTATTTTTGTTCAAGTTTTTTTTTCAGTTTCACAAATCATTTACTGTCTTTGTCATCTCCAACAATGGCAACAATATAATTCTAAAAAAAAAGTGTTTTAGGGAAAGACGGTATTGAGATATTTGTCTTAAAAAGATAGAAAATTAGAGATCAATTGAATGTTTAACTGTCATTTATAGTCATAATATCATTATAGGCCTATTAAAATCAAATGAATAGTGAGTGAACTTTGGGATATCTACATTATATCCTCTGACCTAGGCCTGTGTTGGCCTAGCCTTTGACCTTTAACTCTTTCTTTGCCTAATAGGTATCTAGGTTCATGCCTGTTTACTATTGGCTAAAATAATAGGGAATTTTCATTGAAAATCATTACCGTTTTACACTCAAGGGACTTCAGTTGAACCCCTGTATAAAGACCTTGTAAAATGTTGCTAAAAACAAGTCTTATAAGAGGGGGGGGGGATCTTAGTTCAGGGGTTAAATTACTGTACCTATATAAGCAGCCGTCTTTAAAATTTAAGTCACATGAGAGGGGTGGTCTTTGTTGAGGGAGCCTATTACACTAACGTCATGGTTGAGCATGAAAATCTGAATAAAAAGATACCATGGGGTGTTAGAGTAGTATTGTAGCGATTCTTTTAGGGAGATATTAGGTTATATCCTTGATGTATTATAGATGGGCTCAACAGTGGCATCCCATTTTCTATATATACCATTGATGGGCATAGAAAGAGTTGCTGAAGCACAAACACAACTCACACTTTCTATAATTGGTTAATCATTTATTTGAAGAGAAGCATGAATGGGATATCAAAATCGCAAAGAATTTTATTTTGCATAGTTTTTATTTTTTATCTTTTTTTTAGAAAACGAAATGCAAATCTTATACGTAATGTTAACATAATATTTAATCTAGTTATCTAGTAGATATTGCAGCAATATTTCTGAGCTGTACATTTGCATATACATGTATATCTAAAAAATGTAAAAACTGTTGGTTTACAGTGTGTTGCATTTTACGATAAAATTTCATCACCAATGGTAGAGATTAAAAAGAAATGATGACATTTGTTTGTAGATCTTTTTCCTAAAAGTCATGTTTTCTGTAAAAAAGAACCTGCAAGGTTGATGAATATAATTTAGCAAGAGTAAAATGCACATATTTATTTGTGTTGCCCTTGGTTTCGGCTGTGGACGTACTTTTCATTTTAAGATTCAGCAGTGGTTTTCACCTTAAACTTTAATAGATGTTATAAAGTTATTTTCTGTAAATTTTTTATTCCAAAGATACTTTGGTCAAACATTATGTCAGTGCATGTAAAATGCACTCAAGTGATATTAAAATACAGAAAAATACTTAAGTGAGCAAAACATAAAAATGAAGAGAATGAATTAGCGTTTGACCCAAATTCTTGTGCTCCTGCTGTTACTTTTCTCAGTGTATACTGAAACTTTGTTCAGTGAGGAGTTAATAAAAAAAAACAGAAGAGCATTTTCAATTTCATATACATGTCTCCAGGGTAAATGAGTCAAATAATAGTGACAATAATAAAACGGTGTATTTATAATTATATAGCACCTAATCCCCAAATGAGCTCTAAGTGCTTTACAAATTTTTACAAAATACTTAAAAGCATTAACTTCTTCACTGCCTATACCCAGAGTTACACTCGGGGCATACAATTCTTTTTTTTTCAAGTCTCAGGAACTGTCAAAATCATATAACCATGAAAACATATGCCTATAGTAAGTGGTACAAATTATTCCCTTTGCGATATTTTTAGTGTTACTATGACTGGTTTTTAAAAATTTTCAATGGTATCGACAGACTTTTGACTTATTCTTGCTGGACATGTGGCATGTGGTAAATGCTCTAAGGGTTTTTAATGAGTTCCGTGACAGGCAATGACCAACCAAAAAACCTTCTGAACTCACAGAGCAGCAGCTATCAAAGCGCTTTACTCTGGCAAGACCTTTCACTGCTTATAGCCGAGTACTCATTTAACACCTAAGTACGACAAAGAAATGTGTGAAAACAGCCTTTCTCAAGGACTAAAGGTGGACCTGCCAAACGCAAGACTCAGCCCCCAGATCTCGCGGTCGGAAAGCTGAGTTTCTGCAACTAGATCATGATACTGCACATGTTTTTCATCATATTTAACAAAAAAAACAAATGATGGCTTGAAAAGCTTGAAATGTAATTATCAGGTAACAGACTGGTCAATGATCCCCGTGTAATGTTTTATAGTCTAATATGATATCTTTAAATGCATTTTTTATTTTTTATTTAAATCATTTCCTTAAAAATGGATCTCACTGATTCCTAGTACTCTGAATGCATTTAATCAAGATTTATTTAAATTCTTTCAATATTTTCCACCCTCTCAAAACGCTTTTAAGGAGCTCTAAGTTAAGGTATATTATGATCTGTATTCATCAAAACTAAAGCCGACTCATTTTGTGAGAAATGCTACACATTTATTTCTCAAAAGAGAGAAAAAATCATTTTGTGGGCTGTTGTTCTTTATGAGTCTGCTCATCCAAACAAGAAACTGCATTGGAAAATTTTTAATTAGAGACAAAATTTATGACTGTGGAAATCATGATACATGTCATTCCTAATGTTAATAACTGGTAAAAAGGAAAGATTATAATAACAGCGATGATAATAATAATATTTCACTTGCAGAGCGCCTAAAATCCACTAAAACAGTGCTCAGTGGAGCTATTACAAACATAATAGCACAATAAAGTTACCATTGTTATAGTTAAAACCGTTTTAAAACAGTGAAACAATTTGACATACAAATGCATAAAAAATATTATTGAGTCATCAAAAATATAGAAAACACTTAAATTACGGTAACAAAGATATTAATTATAAAAAAAAAGAATAAAATATAGGAGAAATTGAACCTTATGAAATATATAACTTACGGGTTAACGAGCCAGGAGAGATAATGAATGAATGATGTTAAGTTGCTATTCATAGTCTGAATGAAATGGTCGCAAAAAAAAATCTCTCGCGAACCGGATTCGAACCAGTGACCTAAGGATCGCTTCAGATGACAACTACAGTCCTCCGCTCTACCAACTGAGCTATCGCGAGATCTGAATAATAATGGAAATTAACTACAACATTCCATAATCGAAATGTGTGATCCGTTCATTTCATATTTTGTGTTTTTTATCTTTTTATTTTAGTTGATGGTCATTTGGTATTCCTAGAAGCTTGCTTCACGGCAAACTTATTCGGAGACTTCGGTTAATAGGAGAATCGAGAGTTTTTTTCATATGAGACCGAGAGCATAATGTTTGGCATTGATCATCTGTTACTCTCAAAGTGCCTTCCGTGTGCTTTTTTTTCCTTAAAGCATTTTTACTTGAAAATCCATAAAGTTTATGGACATTGATGGTCATGGCTTTGGGGGAGGTGGTAGATTTAGGTGGTGTTGCGTGCCAGAGTGGAGGGGGAAGGGAGGAGCTCAATGAAAACAGAATGCATGTAAAGTAACCCCTTAGACACGGCACGGTAACCCTAGCTGATTGGTTGTTATTTTTGGATACACGTAATGTCAACTTCCGTAGCGGTCGTTGTGAATGCAAACATTCTTGCATACGAGATCCCTAGACTTTTAGTTTCAAGACTTAAACAGTAAAACGCAAGCGGATTATTTAAAAGTAAAAAAAGAAATACACAAGAAAAGATCTATCTAGATCTAGATCGACCTGGCAAATTTAAAGGGACCGCAATCGTTCAAGAGAATCTAAGCTAGACACACGTCGCACACCCCACAGTTTATACTATTATTTTATTTTAGAAAATGAAAAACAAAACAAAAAAAAAACACCTCAGCTCAAATGATCGCAATAGCTATTGAGGCTTTTGGTACTTTAGGACAATGGTCCTGACCTAAATCTACGTCACCACTTGGGAAATCTACGTCACAACTTGGGAAACACAATCTTTCCGCATTCCTTCTTGCGGATTGCACACCCTTTTCTGTAGCACGCTAGGAAAAAAATATTACGCTGTTGAGATAAAACGCTCTTAGAGCATTTTCGATACACAATTCTGCACCAAGGGGTAGATTCAGGTCAGACCGTTAACTAATAGGGAAGTTGTTTGGTCAGACCCATTGCGACCGCTTTAGACTTTGTCAGGCCGATAAAAATATGTCGATATCGACTACTTTAGCAGCTGTATTCTAAAACCCAGTCTTTCTGGCGAAATGAATGTATCGATATTGATATATTTCTCGAGATGCGGCAATTTTTCAAGAGTGCCAAGACCTAGATCTATAATCATAAACCTTGGTGTTTGCGAACACAGGAAACATGGAGACAGATATACAACCGCCGTATTGTTATTACCTTATCGCATAATTCTTAATCTTTACTTTCCGAACGCAACCGAGACAAAACAGGATTCGCGAAACACGCTGAAGACATTCACAAACACCGTTCATGGAACAACAAAAAGGGTATTTTTATCATTCAGAGTCCTCTACTTACATTTTCATGTATTTTTAGTAATACGGATTATAATAATTATCTTTGTACCAAGATCCGAGAAATAAAAAACATGCACAGGTATAAGTACATTAGGCTAAAGTTGAATAAAGTAGGGATACACTGAGCTAGGTGTAAAAGAAAACATAATTTTGCCAACACTATTTTCTAGACAATAAGGTAATAACTCGATGTGTACGAAAAGACCAAAATCCCTTTGTAAGAAAAAAAACTTAAGCATTTAAAGTTTGGTCTTTGAGGCTTCATTGTTATTCAAGTTGTCAGCATATCAACATCTATCCTATCAATGTCAATTATTACCTAACAATAAAACGTAAAAAGTATAAAATGAGAAATAAATAAAATTGTTTCTACTGTGTGTTCCAAAATTTTGGGTAAATTTTTTCTTCGTCTAACTTTTTTTCTAGAGTTCATACAAGCTATGCATATTTGGCACAGGGCGTTGAATCATTTTGTCGCAACAGATGCACATTAATTTTTTTCAGTTGCCCCCGATCAGTATTTTCAGGTTTCTTTCACAAATCTTTGTAAAAATTTGATAATATGCCACGCCAACAAAAAAAATAAAAGTTGTAAAGAACCGATAAATACTAATACATGTTCATGTAATAGTTTCTCTTGAACAAGTGCGATCCCACGAGACGTTGCCAGGTTGATAGAAATTACATCGATCTCAATACCCCCCTTTCGTCAGAGAGTGGGTTTTAGAATGCACTCAATGCAGCTTTCAAGTAGTCGACATCGATATATATCTATTGATCTGACAAATTCTTAATGGACTGCAATCGTTCTAGAGTACCGATTAATATTTGTTTATCAATTTTAGTATCGCACAAGTAAATGCATTTAAACGTAATGAACATTAGTTTAACAATGAGACATATAGGCTACAAACGTACAACAACAACAACAACAACAACAACAATAATAATAATAATATTAATAATAATAACAACAACAACAATAAAAACAATAATAACAATAACAATAATAATAATAATAATAATAATAATAATAATAATAATAATAATAATAATAATAATAATAATAACAATAAAGTTATTTTCTAGCACCTTTCCCTACATGTAGGCTTGAAGCTCTTTACAATCGTCTGTCTACCCACACAAACAATGCTGCCATAATGGAAATTTTGTTCAAAAACATAGCCCATTAACAATTTGAACAAACAGAAGAATAACAAAAGATGCACGCACAAAAATTTAAAAGGATATATACATTGATCACCGGTCATTGAATGAGTTTCTTATGACAAAATAATTAAGATCTTCATATGCCGTGAACAAATATGTTTTCAATAGTGTCTTAACTGATAAAATAATAAGTAGCCTCCCTGATTGAAAGGGGAAGGGCATTCCAGACCACTGGTGCAGATTGTACAAAAGCTTTATTGCTGCCTTTTCTTGATGGTTTATATGGAACTCACAACAGAGCTTTGTTTCCTGATCTTAATTTGCATACTTTTGTCTTTTTTTTTTTGGCGAAGCCATGCAAATCAGGTTTTTACGTTCATGAT
>BMAT01009694.1:9203-22346 GCA_019649035.1 Elysia marginata | reverse complement strand
GAATTCCACTGTATCTAGAATAAAAACATAACTAACGTGAAAACCACTAATCAATGTCTTAAAACTTTTTTTGTTCATCTTGCAGCTTGAATTTCAAACAAAGGACATTTTCAACTAAAAGCTCAAATGATAAAAGTTATCATAAGCACTATAACAGTTATATATATAAATGCATAGAAAAAAAGGAAAAGGGGTTCTGTACGATGCGCCTCAGCTTTTGGTTAAAGTCATGATTATTGAGGGTTAAACAGAAAGCAAAACATGTGAATTTCAGCGCACACATACCAAACCAAGCTTTTCGATGTGTCAATGCAGAGGCGAACAACTTCAAACTTTGTTATTGGTAGATCTAATTGGTGTGTCCAGTGTCTGCTATTATTTACGTTTAAAATCTTTGGAAAAGCCAAAACTGCTTAATAGCGTAAATTCGAAATTAGGGGCCGAAAAGTACTACAATTCTTATGGCAGACCGTAATGATTGTTTTGTTTGAAAAATTTTTTGAGTTAAAGATTTACGAGTGATAACGTGAAGCCATTATTCTTGGTGTTAAAAGAAATAGTTTGAAGCATGCGTTGACGAATAACACCGGAAGCTTGGTTTAGCACGCATGTGTGAAATTTCACATTGTCAAGAAGTTCAAGCTCAATAAGAAACAAATACGATTTTGATTTTTCGGTCACCCTTAAAGTGTTAAGTTAATTTTAAACATGAAAGGAAACAAAAGTTTTCTAAAAAAGAAAAACCCTTCAGCCTCTGGCCACTGTAGCCAAAAAGATTAAAATATTCCCAATGAGAAAGAGCAGAACACTCGAGACAACACCTTTTATTGTAGAAATAGAAATACAATTATTGTTTAGTAGATTGTATGGTCTAATTACATATTGCGTAATAATCAATATAGAATTTTACAATCAAGATGGTGGACACTCCCGGAAGTGTGGAGTATGACCACATTGATCCACTGCACAAAAGAGTTCTATCTCCAAACTTCCGGGAGCATCCGCCATCTTGGTATTAGATCGCTATATTACGCAATAGGCAGTCAACCCAGGAGTGTAGGAGTTTAATCACATTTTTCATAAGAGCTCAAACACAGTGGTTAAGCCGTGCAGCGTTGAAAACTGCTAAATACAAAAAAAAAAACCGGTTTAAAGAATCGAGCCAAAGAAAAAAGTTTTGGCCTGTTTCTAACCTGTCAAGAATGCCTGCCTTATAACGCGTCTTCTAAAAGCACGATGCTTCACATGGACATGGTATTATTGTGTTATAATTTAAGATCCATGCAATGCTATGATGCACCGGGTTCCGGTCTTTCATGGGGAGCAATTAGTGGGTACACTTGAACAATGAATTACGTCCCTTCTATATTTTATTGCGTTAGATTAAGAGCTATGCCTTGGTGAGTTTGACGCTTACGCGAAATTGATTAAAAGATGTTGAGGTAATATTTTAGTGTCAAATAAGGACGTGGATGCAGTGAGACTGCCAAGACTGCGATATAGATGAGGACCTTTATACCGACTACTAATCCTATAGATTGATAGGATTCGAATGAAAATCAAGGTTTGTCAAAATGGAATATCTTCATGTCGGTAGCTTCATCACTGTTTGTTGAGCTCTCATTCAATACATTGTGCTAAGATATTCAAATAATAAGAGTATTATTGGCATTGAAAGATGAACACAAGGAGAGGGAGACGGGTGGGGTCAAGTATTGGGAGAAATTTATTATAGCTAAAATGGTCGTGAGGGTCTATAATTATATTGCTCTAAATGGTGTTGGGCTTAGATAAGAAAGTGAAGAATGTATATTGCAAAGTGGTTGAACAGGATTGGCAACACCACCTTGATCTAGTTTGAGTATTTCTTTTGGCATTTATTTTTTTTAATAACTTGTGGTACAGTCTCCTATTCATTTCCATTTAAATATCGGAAAAATGTCTGCTCTATGGATAGGAAACAAGAAAAAAGATTTACACAAAAAATAAAATGACAGTCTCTATCGTGTAAGACAAACATAAAAGGTGTTCTGGTGAAATGGAAATGATCCAGTAAGTATAAAGTAGCCAAACTAAAACAGTTTCTTGTATACCTTTCCAGTCTACTCTGTTGATCCTGAAAAGTGCAAAACGGCAGGTCAACACATTTTGGATTCGACTGTAACATGTGCATCAACATGAAGCATTTTGAAAAGTTTTTTTTATGTAACGCTGTCATTAAAATGAGTCGAGTTATTTGGTAACGAATCAGGAAAATTAGATATTTTTTTTTAAATTAGGGGGAACACTTTTGATCAAATTTGTCTTCGATATTAAATCAAAATCAATTATCTGATTTGGGATATCCAGCTGAAGCAACATTTACTGATTTAGGAGAAGGTTGAAGGAGGAAACTTGAATGAATGGATTTTTATGTGACGTTTAAACTATTCGTGATGGGCAGTCTTAAAATGCACCTTTTCCATTGTCTCAATGATCTCAAATCTTCCAAACGCGATAATCCTAAACACAATACATATAGTCTTCCAACTATGTAGATGCCTCCAATTCCAAATCACAAAATTCTACAGATAGACTGAATGAGGCTGACATTTTTTTTAACTTCGTCCTGGCTTGATCATCAACAACTATGTATCCTAGTTCTACAAGTTTGGCTCTAATAAGCAAAGATGTAAATGAAATTGTTGGAAGGCACCATTCGCCTTGACGTATATTGCACTATTAAAACAATGCTACAGGAGGATGAAAGCAAAACTAATAACAACGAATTGGCAAACAAACATGCAAACAATTAATTGAAATAGTTGTTTGGGGCTTTAGGGTGTGGCAGGGTAAAGCTATAATTGTAATAAGTATCCAAAATAATGTCAGGTTGTGTTTTAGTTAACAATATTTTTTTTTAAGTGGAGCAAGACAATGACCAGAGGTCTAAATATTCGTTTTCGCCTTTAGAGATTTTTCAAAATTTTTGCATCGTTTTGCTTCTTCTTTCATCCGTCATTGACATAATTTAATGCATTTGCAGCAACCTAAGAAAAGTTTTGGAGCCTTTATCATGAAAACAAGCTAAAAAACTAGAAGCTTGGTACAAATATGCAAAGCACTAATTACATTGCCATGCAAGGTTTAAACCGTTTTTAATGCCAGAATCAATTAAACTGCCATGCAAGGTTTAAACCGTTTTTTTTAATGCCAGAATCAATTAAACTGTCATGCAAGGTTTAAACCGTTTTTATGCCAGAATTAATTAAACTGCCATGCAAGGTTAAAACCGTTTTTATGCCAGAATTAATTAAACTGCCATGCAAGGTTTAAACTGTTTTTTTTTTTAATGCCAGCACGAATTGAATTGCCATGCAAGGTTTAAGCCATTTTTTTTGCATTCACACTTAGGTGATACTTTGCTACAAATTTCTCGCACTCTGTAGCAAGCCTGAACACCAATAGAATCAAGTATGTGTAAAAGTTGGGCACAGAAACCACTCAATAGACAGTTACATAAGAAGATTCGGCCGAAACCGAAAATTTAAAAACTGAAATACGAAAAGAAATATAAAGCAGATCGGATAAAAGGGTAAGAAAAACATAGCCTAAGTAAGGAAAATATGATGTCAGTAGCTTTAAGCAGAAAGCTTTGCCGAGCAAAAAAGTCACAGAAAGCCAAAAACACCGATGTCTGTTATGAGGTCGAGACTGCGTGGAGAATGACGATGTTAATTAGGCCTAGGTCTATGGGAAAAGCGACCAAAAAAGAAGCATTTTTAAGAAATCATACGGTTCAAAGGGCCGATTTGCCAGTGACGTCAGAGCAAGTCTTGTGGTATCGCTGCGGATACCGGTTTTCTATAGCTTTTATCTCTTTTTCCGTAGAGGGCCTATTCTAACCACACCTGAAATATTAAAGTGCGACTTCTAAGTTATTAAGTTTTCAATTACATTGAGGTGGTAAAGTTAGGAACAGCCGATAGAATTAACCCCTCCCCCTTGTGTTTCGTAAATATAAACAAACTGTTAAGTATTAGATCTCTATTTTCTGCTTTTGTCTTAACTTAAATAAGTACATTACCGAGTTAATGTTTAGATTATTGTACTTAGTAGAAAAATGGAGACGCATATTTTTTAAAGTCCATTTCAATAATCTCGAGATTATAAAAAAAGAAAATTCTAAGGAATGTAAAAAAGAGCTTAAAGACAAAGAAACAAATAAAACGAAGAAAAGATAAACTCTTGAATGGCCTCTAAACAAAGAAGAAAGGATTGAAGGAAGAAAAGAAAGACAGAAATTCCGACAGAGTGGAAGAAAGGATGTATATGTGTACAGTTATAGCTTTATTAAGTTGGGGATTAGCCCTAAACCAAAATAAGCTATGATCAAGTTATCTAAGCATCCCTTACCCTCGCCCCTGTAGAAGAGGGTAATCGTGGCTCCGTGCAGCACTGCCGATACCATTGGATACAGTGGCTGGTCGGTGGGGATTCCGTCAAAAGCCGTCCCGTAGAATGTGTGGTCTGACCCGAAACTGAGGGACCCTGAATCCGCGTCCAGATACATGTAGAACTTGTCTGGTAAGAAGACCTGGGGGCGGGGGGGGGTAGAGTAGTGGGTTGGGATATAATATTTTTTCTTTCATTTTAGGTGATGGTTGAGATATTTTTAACCGGAATGATGATGGTATGGTGGTCATTGTGAATGATAGGTTGAACTTAGGAGGGTGATGGTCATAGTGATGAAAGAAGTGATATTGTTGATGGTTCTGGTAATAATGATGAAGGAATTCGTATCAATCAATGGTGTTGATGATAAAGCCATTGGTATCGATGATGATGGTTAAAGTAACTAAATGTTAGAGAGCTTATGTTTATCTTTTATCATCATAATGGTTTTAATGTTCAAGATAAAGGTGGTTAGTCTTGTAGTCAGTTGGGGCGGTAGTGAAAACGAATGATGAAGATGGTGGCGATGATGATGATGATGATGATGATGATGATGATGATGATGATGATGATGATCATGATCATGATCATGATCATGATGATGATGATGGTGGTGGTGGTTGTGGTGGTACTGAGGAAGAAAATGACAATCATGATGATGATGATAATAATGGCGATGACGACCACAATGTTGATGAGTCTCGCAGTGCAGAGACATATTGACAGCATGATATCCTTGCACAAATAATTATCACAACAACTGGAAACATCAAGAGGACAATGACAACTCCGACGATGACTGCACTACATATCAACAGTTACGAGAAGGCCGAGATCCTGACCTGTGTGGAGGGATATTTCTTCTGACCAGCAGCATGGACAGCACGCCTGACGCTGAGGTCCACTGCCCAGGACTGCTTGCAGTTTCCCACCAGGCTGATGCTCTTGTTGACCGTTAGGGGGACATTGTCGTGACCAACCCCAACGCTGGCGTGGATACCGCGCTGAGCCACGGGGAAGACCACTTCAAATACGTGCTTCCCTGCAGCGGTACACAGAACAGTCTATATACGTGTACATATATGACGTAATGTACATGTTGTACTTTCTATGTGATATACTGAGCCTACGTGACACGCAGGAGGGCCACATTACAAGCAACTTACTTTAGATTAGCCGAAAATAGTGTAAGATGAGCTTTTAGCATAGTTATAGCTCTTCACGCATTAAAAATAATGCTCTATGCGCTTGACATGGGTGACCCGAAAGCACATTATCGATTGGTATACCATCTGATTAAGAGCATCATTTCAACATACTGACATCTCCATTATAAACAGTGAAGGCAGCCACTGCGTAACCAAAAGATTTTAAGTAACGGATAGAAGTCTGCTGTAAGTGGAAATGCACAAATTATGCTTGCCTTTAGTATGATTTGAACCTTTGGCTTATTGTAGCTTCGGCACCCACCGCTTTTCCACTGAGAGAACCATAGCCTGTTATAAAAATTACCAAGCATATATCACATTCAAAGATACATCTATATATACATATATCATATATCTTATAAACAGAATGAAGAGATCGGGGGCAATTTTCTAGCAACCAATCGAGATGAGTCGGATATTGAAAGTTATTTGAAAAAAAAAATCCTTATAAATGTAAAAAATGAAGAGCATTTTCATATAGCCCCTAGTCAACTAGTTGCTCTAAGCGCTTTACATGGGTTCCCCGATAGGCTGTAACTAACCAAATAACCTTCTGAACGACAAGAGTAGCAGCTATTACAGTGCTTCATTCCAGCATACTCACAAGAATTTTCACTGCTCATAGCCGGTACTCATTTAGCGCTTGAGTGCGGCCAAGAAATGTATTAAAATGCCTTTATGAATGGGATAAACTTCGACCTGCTAAACGCAGGGCTCGACCACCAGACCTCACGGTCCGAAAGCCAACCATCTACTTCTAGACTACGACGCCACATGTAGATACATCCCTCTTTCTCTCTACACTTTAAATCAAAAGAAATTCTTAAGTCTATTCCCCCCAAAAATGACGAATTCTTGGAGTTTTAATATTTGAACGCCCACGAAATGGGATTACAAACATCAAAAATCAACACCTTGCAATGTGAAGTTTACGTCATCCGACTCATTTTGAATAGTTGAAAGACATAATTATAACTTTACATAGGCACATGTATAACTTAGGAAACAAGTTTTCGCTTGTAAACTCACCCGAACTAAATCCTTCTTTCCATCGCGCCGCGTCCGTATCGAACTTGCCCGTGCGGTGTCTGGCGACAGTGTTTGGCCCCAGCTGTTGCATGCCGGATGACATCGCGGCGAACTTGTGATTTGATGGGTCGTCCGGCAACTTGGCAGTGTAGATCCACATCGGGACTGGCTCCTTCATACCTGCCAATCCACAATCAACATAATTATCTGAAGATATATTTTTGCTAGTAAGTGAGTTTTTAGGTTTTTATTGGTACTCCTACTGCTCTTATCCCATCGTCGCATAAGTTTTGAAAACTATCAAAGTGACTTTTCGACATACGTTGATTATCATCAACTTAATCAACTTCACCATTATAGTCAAAGATGTACTTACCATTACCACCATTTTCACCGTCATTGATGTCATCTTCGCCATCTTCACCATTGCCTTCATCCTCATCATTATCACCGCCACTACCATCAACATCATTATCATCATCATCGCCACTTTAACCTCCATCACCATTTAAGTTATCCAGAATATCTAATTATTATTTCAAACAATGTAAAAAATCATTCCCATGGCACCATTCTTTTATCAATAATGACAACATCGGCACTGCAACACCAACTGCCGCTATTCCGACTAAAACATCGCCACCGACGTTTCTCCATTCGTTCTTCATTACCAATAATGGAAGAGGGAGGGACTTTATGTTATTTCTCACCTTTATGAGAAGTTGATGCAGTTGATCCCATCTTGATTTGTTTCGGAGCTGCACAATATAGAGAAGAAATAGAATTCCTGGCGTTAGACTTATAATATAACTATGTGATTTGATTGTATGCCGTAAGTGAGGTTTGTTATGTATGCTTCATTGAAAATGTTCTATAGTGCTCCAGCTATATAAATTACATAGATTAAACAAAGATTCTGTATTTTTTGTGATGCAAATGACATAGGCTTTGACGGTATAAAGGACATTGAAAATATCTTTACGGTATAAAGGACATTAAAAGTATCTTCCATAGAAACAAATAAATATGTAATTGATAAGCATTCATGTCATTTACTAGCCAGATCAGTGCCAATGAATTTTTAACTCTGCAAATACGTAAACCTTTGAAAACGCAAATAATTGAAAGTCTTTCATGTACCATCAATAGAGGGAAGGGTAGGGTTTGGGCAAGCACAGGGACAGCTTGTATGCATAATCTGTATCCCAACATCCATTGTTAATGACTACCCTAAAAGTGCCACACTGCACATAGGTCTACATAAATGGGGTTAATGAAGAATGAAAGAATTTTATTTTAATACGTCTATGTATTGCACTATTGGTTGTTTTTTTTTTTTGGGTGGAGCCACATTCTAAATGAAGTTCCATTGCAATATCTTAGCATAATTCAAGCCGCGATTTGGCCTGCCATTTGTCCAAGTGCTGTTAAACTTGGTGCAAGGTTCTCTCCTAATTCCTAAGGCCTGCCTGGCCATGAATGTGTTGGAATTTTTTTCCTTTTCTGCCAGATAGATGAATCGGTGTGTGTGAAATATATCAAATTATATTTTCAACCTACATGTCCGGGTTCCCACACAATCATGTGTGCATGTGTTTAAGTTGTAAATTATTAAACCAGAGACCTTTCGGCACTTTCCACTTGTCGCGCACCACTAGTGAATTTTCTGATAAGTGCATACTTAGAATGTTGGGTTAAGATCTATAAGAACAACATTACAGGTTGTCCAGTCACTTGTGAATCCATTCCTAAACAATGAAATTGGTCCGGTTTAAATGTATTTCTTTGTGTCATAGGGAAAGCAGTAGGCAACGTCAGCCTACGGCCGCTAAGGGCTGGACTTAGTGATGGGATCGCCCGCTGAAATCAAAAGATCCCTTCAGATCGATCATGGATGGGAGGGGTGTAACGGTTCTGCCTGGCGAAGCAAGGGCAAGTTGGATTATTCTATAATTGGTTATTTATCGGGTTACATAACACCGGCCAGCAACACTGTTGCTGTTTGGTCAAACAACAGAAAGGCACACGCCGGGTTTATTTGACTAGGGAAAGAGTTCAATATACGGCGGCTACACCATTTCATTTGTAATATTACTGAAAGGAAATAACGGGCTTAATTAATTCTGCAATTTTTATTCGCTTAAATCGAAATTTGAGGGAATGAAACATGGGTTTTTCGTTTAGATATAATAAGCTTGGATGAATCAGGGCATTCTATATCAGCTAAGGTTACATGGACAGCTTGATAACGTTTGATGTATGTGCATATTGTTTTTGGTTTTAACAATAAATTTTGATTTATCTGGGTATTTTGTTACATCCAGAAAACCTGATTTATCCGGGTATTTTCGTATATCTAGATATGTTTCCATTATCCAAGTATTTTAGTGTATCCAGACATTTTCGTTTACCTATATAGCTTGGCCTCTCAAGGGGTTTTAGTATGTTCAAATAATTTGGTTTATTTAAGTTCAGTTTTCAGGATTCCTTGTACGTCCTATGATGGGACATTTAAAAGAATACCTTCCCTCTCATTTCTTTGTTTGTTCAATGCCTTTAATCCTCAATGACGTCGGTTTCTGGCTGTTAATTTGCCGGTGGAAGTGTGGAGGGGGGGGGTGCTTTTAAGACGAAATGAGACAATCATGCATCTTGTAAGCCTTTCAAATCATTGAGGTGTGGGAAAATGCCATTGAAAAGTTGTTATATTCCTCATTTCTCTTTAAGTCAAACCAAAGAAGTTTTAGTGTTTTTCACAAAAGCTTGATCTTTTCGAGCAAAGTTTCAATTTTGAAGCTTTTAAAGATAAGCTGCTTTTAATACCAGTACTTTGTAGTAGAAAAACTGCTATGTTCGACTCATTCGTATAGAATAAATAGTGGAGGTTTCGAGCATTTCCACTAAAAAGCCTACTTCTCTCCACTGCTAATTTCATACCTTTAAAATCTTTCAATCATTCGTATAGATCCTGTTTACTTTTATAATATAGTCTTTAAAATGGTTTAGGCTAGCTTGTTGCAGTCATGTCTAGTCTTTTGGCAAAAAGAAGTGTCAAGTCAAAAAAGAACACAGTTTTAATTGAAGCTTTTATACCCCTCCAGAGGCAGAGATAGCGTTTTGTCTTGAAACTTTTCATGCTTAAACGGCCATAGTCTGGCGAAACAGAGCTAGCTGCGTATTGAACCATACCCTCGGGCTCCCTTTTTTATTCTATTCTTATGATGAACCGGTTGGTTAATAGTGTTGTTGACAATCTCAATTAGAAATCTGTAGATATAGGTACTTAAATAAAGTAATTAATAGCTGCTATCTGTAGTTATTTGTTGGTTAGTGAGTTAATTTCGTTGATTTCTCCGCTCCATAGAGTCGCGAGGAGGCACTTTCCCTCTTCCCAGCCCCTAATGGGCCGACCAGGCGTCACCTTTGATCGAAAGTTTGCGTCGTATCTTGTTCTATGTGACTTTGTAGGAGTTAGTGACCTATTGCTATTTAAATAGGGGCTCAGTTTCAATATGTATAGAGGAAAGGACATGATTCTGTGAAGCATTGACAGAGGAATGAAGAAGAGGCCCGTTCGAGCATTTCCTTCTACAGGGCAATGCACTGCGTGGTGCAACCCTCGGGCCTCCTGTACATTTGGTCCTTTATGATGGTTAGACTTGAGATACGTAGTAAGTACAGTGTTGAAGCAGCATCAACTGTTGAAAACGGCCGCAAATAGCTTAACTTTATATCAGGTATGATTCGAACCCTTGACGAATAGTAGGGCATATCCCCCAATACTTTGCCACTCAAAGGAACCCCGTTTTCTATGCGGCCTTCCACGCTTCTTAAGATGTTTCATAGGTAACATCCCAGCCGAAAATCTAAAAAAAAAGACTTCGTAGAATGTTTATTTATTTGTTTATTGTGACTGGCCCCAGTAAATTTTTTTCAGTGAGATACACCGATAGTAGTGCCATTAAATTGGATAGAAATACTAAAGCAGATAACAAACTCAACTAACGATAAATAGAGTGAAAAGTCTTGTCTCCCACAAAAAAAAATTTAAATACCGGTCATCTAAAACAAAACAAACAAAAAACCCATTAAATGCCACCTGACAGTGGAGAGGTTCGGCTTTTTTTACCTCATTGAAGAAGTTACAGCCAATGTGTGTTTACTTCACTTTGGAAAATTATTCTGAAATTACCATCTCTATTAGTAATACCGAAAGTCTAATGATAACTGACTTTCTAATACGGTATGCAGACAAAGGAAAATTTAGTGCAACTGCATGGTTTTGTTATAAATTTGTTTCCTTTATTAGATTCTATTAAAATGTTTTATTAAACACAGTATTGTTGGTTCTATCAAATCTTTCAGTAGATTTTATAAAAATGTTTTACAAAATACAGTGCTGTTGGTTCTACCAAATCTTTCAGTTGTGGACTGCGTCCGTCGTAATTTTTTTGTCCACTGTAGCAACGATAGCTTTCTTTTTAAAGTAATGTATAAAAAGATGTTTATAAGCAAGGTAAAACATTAGGTTATTTGCGGATTAAATTACTCATTTTAACTATTTACAGTGTATGAAAGTTTTAAGAACTTTTTAACTTTTGAGCAAAGAAATTTATAGAACTTGTGAGTTTTTTTTTTTAGATTAAATTCATTACATTATTGCGCATTATTGAAATGTCTTTTTGTAACAGAAAAGCGCGTGAATCTGATATAAGAAGCAGCAGGACAAGAAAGCACAGGAGAGTAAACAAATAGCTCATGTGTCATTTTTAAAGTGTAAATAATATTATGACGGACTGAAATGGCCCGTAAAAGACAAATGGCAGTAACTTATCCTACGAATCAAGATGTAATCTATAACTGCGATAAAGTACTTTGATAATTACTTTCTTTATACACGGGATTTCGCTACGAGTGAGATAGACAGTGAGAAAGAGAGAGGAGGAGAGAGAAAGTGTAAGTGTTTATTTCCTTATTTTTCAACTCCTATACCTTAGTCTTTATTATAATTATGTGATATACAAGTACAAAAACAAATTTTCTGAGAAATGAATAAAGATATCTTATCTTATTATATTCTGTATATCTCCAGTTTTAACTTACCTTTTTTGCAACAAAAAGTATTAAATGTCTAAATGACTTGTTCGAAATTGAAAAAAGAAACTGCCGGTGAATAGATTACACACAAAGATTTCTGGGTAAAGTTTTTTCTTTGGAATGTCCCAAAGTTTCGATTGTGCTTCTTCGATAAGTTTGCCTCGGTTGCGTTTCACTATTCTCCAAACCGCTTGGCTTCAGATGGGCAACACTGCACTGCGGAGTTAGATTCACTGGAGCTGATAATCTCTACCCCGAATTGTGTTTGTCAAGGGAAAGCCAGTCTGTGCAGCTGAACGATAGAAGCTATGCTTAGCGGACTTATCCCCTCGTGTATACTGCTATATTGAACGTATTCACGATTGATTGTTTGGGGCAGATCGATCGATAATGTAACTGTTCGATCAGAACCCTCCCCTTGACCAGTCAGTGGTGTCAAAACTTTGAAAGTTGTGTGCGGTTTGCTGAGCAGGGCTGGAGCAAGGTTAAAGAAAAACTTTTATTACTAAGACTAAGGCGCTTTTTCATTTCTCTCTCTCTGTCTCTGTCTCTCTGTCTCTCTGTCTCTCTGTCTGTCTGTCTGTCTCTCTCTCTCTCTCTCTCTCTCTCTCTCTCTCTCTCTCTCTCTCTCTCTCCCTGACTTCTCTTTCTCTCGGATCCTTGGTCTCTAACTCTATGTCTCTAACTGGCTGCCTATATCTCGTTCTTCCTCATCCTCTTTGCATCTCTCTTTACAAGAGATTAACAAAAGTTTTAGACTTTGTTGGCACATCAAACAGATGAAAGTTTTTGAGTGTTTTCCCAAATCAGTAAATGAGCTTAATCTAGGACAGAGAACGTATCAACCGTCTCAATAATTTGTATAGCACGTTCAGCAATGATGGTTTCTTTTGAAACAGGCTTCTTACAGCCTCCTGTTTAAAAAATCAAAATAAAGCCTCATCATTTTGTTTTAATTTGTGGCGTGGCCAGGGAAAACCAGGCACAAATCGCTTAGATTAGTTCTGAGATACAGCCATTTAAATAAAAACAAATATTATTAATTTGTTGTTAGCTTAAGGATAAGGCTAGCTGTAATTTTTTTCAACCTCTTGTAGGGAATTAAATACACTATATGTAAAAAAAAAGTAATTCATTATGTAAAAATCCGACCACAGCCTTATTTTTCCAGGCCACCCCACATTCTATGTTTTTTTTTTAACTATGACCATACAGCACGTGAAAAATTGTATTATGGCACTGCAGCCTACTTTTCAGCTTGTATTTTGAGTGCATCGGTATTAACAGCGTTTGGGGTCTACCTTTTGTTAAAAGTCTCTACGTTCACACATTCCAATAACCCAAGTTATTTTTTAATTCATGGGGGGGGGGGGGG
>BMAT01009691.1:175489-190241 GCA_019649035.1 Elysia marginata | reverse complement strand
TCTATATCTTTCGGTTTGACAAAGAGGTGTTGACTTTAAGCGAAAATATGTCCGAAGCTGTTGACTTAATGCAAAATAAAGTTACTTAAATGAAGGAAAAAAACGGGACTGTTGCAAGGTGTTGACTTTAAGCGAGAGTTGACTTCTCGCGGATTCCACTGTAGTTATATAATTACATAGTAATCCTTAATCCTTTTATTCATTTGTCAAAACTTTTTTTTCCCTTTTCAGGATTGTGACAATGTCATTCTGGTTTTTTCTGTTAAAGAAAGTGGCAAGTTCCAAGGTACTATTTTTTTTTAATCAAAAATAATTTTTAATGACTTTTAGCCATGATAATATCATTCCTGTGCTTTACATCCCCAATGAGTCAGATGTTAGAAATTGTAGTTCAAGAAAAGGCCTTTGCAAATAGATTCATTAGTCTTTTTCTTTGTATGTTAAATTGAAATATCTTTCCTTAAAGTTTTGACAAAATTCATGCATTTTTTTAAATGTTTGGAAGCAAAGAAAATTTTTTGTTAAAAATATCAAGTCCTTGAACTGTGAAATAGCGATGTCCGATTGATGTGCACTTGTCATGAGACAAACTATTTTCTATGTTTTCCCTTTGAAACTTTTCTTAGTTTTGTTTTTGAGACAAGGGCATAAGAATGGAAATTACAAATTTTTTAAAGCAATCATGCAATGTTTAAAATAGTAAACTTCCAAAAACTAAAGTATTGTTGAAAAAAACCCAGCAAACAAAACAAAACAAATGGATAAGTGTTAATACAAGTTTTATCATTTGAGACTTTGTGTTTGAATTCTTTTAATGGAGAACAAAATTTAATTTATTCAAGGTTTTGCTCGTTTGTCGGCTGAGTCAACAAGGGACCACCCTCCGATTCGCTGGGTTTTGCCTCCTGGCATGACGTCTAAAGCTCTTAGTGGAGTTTTCAAACTGGACTGGATTAGCAGGTATTAATGTGTTTCTTATTTTTGCATATAAGTATTTTGCAGGGATGCAAGTTTTCCGATTTTAATTGGAATTCCGATTTTTTCGTCTCGCCTGATTTTTCAGATTTTCGTATTCCTGCTTCAACCAGACAATCAGCAACAAAAAAGTTGGAAAAATTATAAACTTATTAAAGTAAGAACTAAAAGACGACCGGAAAATCGGAAGCGATTATAAACCTTTTTCCCATTCCATGGCGATACCGATTATTTCTTTTTGTTTATCCGTTAAACGATTTCCGTTTACATTTTGTATGTAACCTCATCGCCCGATTTCTTTTTCGTGATGAGTTCGAAACTGTCCACACAATGGCCAATGGGCGTAAAAGCAAAAGTGGGAGAATGCTACCGATAATTTCTCTTGTTCATCTTTTGTACACTCCGTGAAGTTCTAGGCCTAGTCGTGAATAAAGTGATCTTACGATAATACGAGCACATGGTTCTATGATTGTTTAAAACATCTAGAGTCCTTTATAATCGTTTCTTACATTACATCTAGATCTAGTCCCGAGCAATCTTGTGCACTTCGTCTTTTTAGCCAAGAGCGATCTTGTTCAGTGATATTTCATATTGTGATTGCTGCACCTCGTTGACCTTTCTAGATCTGTTTAATTTTCAAGCAAGTGCCAGGCTAGAGGCTTAAACTCTTAGATCCAGTCGTTTACTCTTCAAATCTGGATCAGATCTATTCTATCTTTCTATAGATCTAGATTAGACATACAGAAACATTGTAGCTAGTCATTAACTGACTTAGCCTTACGTTACTGGCTTACACTAGAAAATCTAGATCTAGACTCTAGTAACATTTACTAACAATCTAGATTATGATCATGGTGACCATTCCAAGTCTAGCCCAAAGTAAGTTCTTGGATCGGAAATCTACAACATTGCATTGTGTTTCTATTTCAAAGAATAAATGAAGGAGAAAGACATCAATGGGTTTCTTACCAAACTGGTGGCAAAATCGTTTTTGCTAGACACTGAAAGGCTGGCTTTAGTAATCAGAATAGCGCGGGCTCGGGAACTTCCAAAGAAAAATTTCCTGCTTTTTTTTCATGAGCTGCTTGCATCCCTGATTTTGTAATGTGTTCAGATTAATTGATAAGATATAGTCAGTCCAAATTTTTTTTTTTGTAAATTACCTGGTATGAATAGCTTTTTTTTTGTGTGTAAAAGGCATGAAGCAAACAAATTGTTTCTTTTTGTTATAATAACATTTTAATTTAATGAAAGTTTTGGTGTATAACATTAAACTTTTCTATTCTTATGACTGTCCAAGAGTCTGATATTGGATGTTTTGTAAAAAAATGGATTAAGTTCTATCTTGAGATTAAGTTTTAACTTGGCAAGACTCATGATAAATTTTCTTTTCCTATTCAGTTATCCTAGTTATGAAAGTTTCCCATGTCACTTTATGTAAACTGCGCATTCCTTTCTCAATCAACTGAATTTCTTGATCAACCTGCACCAGAAATGCTTAGTATGGTGAAATTGTACCCAAAGGTTGCATTTGTTCTAGGCATAAAAGAACAAACCCATCAGAGGCCAAATATCAGCTGGGATTGCTTCAGTGGCATTATGCTGTGGTTTCTCTTCATATTCAGGGAGAAAGCTCAGCCAATTCATCCATTCTTCTCTCTCAATTGCAGGCCTCCCAATCACAGCCCATTTCTGTCTTGATGACCCATCTGTGGGTGTCTATGACAGCTGAGACCAGGTATGGTCACAATGTCCATTCCCCACCACCACCACTACTGGGAATTTGCTCTGCTGTGTATGCATCCAAAATAAAAGTGGATGGGTTGTCTAGTCCTGGCGCACTATTCAGCTACATAGAAAAGCTTTATTGGTGTATCCCCGCTTAGTCTTGCCTGTGAAGTGCTGCTAAAGGAGCCTGAAATTCCAATATTGACAAGGCTGCCTTCACAGAGCTTGCTCTCCAATACAGTGAGATGCATTAAGCATGGCAAAAGATAGCCTGGTAAAAAGACAAAGCAACAATAAAGGATAGTAGCAGGAGAACTGGATTTTTTTCAAGGTATTTCTCTAGATCCACTGTCTTCTGTCCCAGGATCGCATGGTTAAGCTTAGCAGGGTCCAACATGAGAAGGATGTGCCTCTTTGGTCATGTACAATGAGAAGTGGTATCATGTCAGGGGAGTATGGCTAGTACCTGCCCTTTTTGCTTCCCTTGTGAGAGCTAGGTTGGCTAGAAATGTGATGTTCAAGGGGGAGAGGGCATGTGTTCCACTGCCCGCCTACCAATCCTACCCATTGTTCTACCAAATTTCTACCCCTCTCTTTTCACCTTTCTTGCTGAAAAAAATTCTTGAACCTTTCTTGTTTATGTTTATTTTTATCCTTATCTATTGCAGACGTGACCTTGAGTTCACAAGGACAAACCACTTGTTCAACACATGGAATGATAACAAACGGGTAAAAATTGGAAGAGATGGTCAGGCAAGTGATATTTATGGTATATTGACATCAGAAAAAAAAAGACCAAGTTTGATATTTATTGAAATAATTTTTTCCAACAATAAATTTGGACAGTTGAAGTTCAAAATGCATAGCATTGTTAAAAATAAGCCAAATTATGCATATGCTCGTTTTGAAAAATTAGTCATTTTCTATTTTTAGTGATAAAATTGGACTCAAAACTTAAAAATGATAAATTTTATCATGTACTGTGAAATCATTGAAACAATGGCTGAAAAAATTTAACAAGAAAACCAGTTGGTATGCTTTTCATATCCGTAGGAATAATGATTTTCAAACATGTTTTTCTCTATTTTCTTGAATATGCGTCTCATGTGTCTCCATAATTCCACTCTTGTTCTTACCATATGTTTTATTTTTCTCTCTGAAATTAAACCCACATGCTTGCTCAGGAAATTGAGCCCCGATGTGGAGAGAACCTGTGCAAGCTCTTCCCTTCTGACAACAATCTGGACATTACAGACATAGTGCGCACAGCCCGCAAGTCACAGATGAAGTCCGACCGAGACGGCAGAGAGAGATCATCGCAGGCAGGCCCACCTCCAGCCCATCGCCGCCCGCCACCCCCACACATGGTGGGCCCTCCACCTGACTTTTCAAGGTTAGGAGGCTGAGCAGCTGAGTCTCGTCAACTGTGGGCAGTTCTATTCGTTGAAGATCGGATGTTCTTTATTCTGAAAGCATTCACATGAATGCGTCCTTGTGCATAACCAGCCTAGCACCCTAGGATGCAAATCAGCTGGCAGTTATATGTGCGTCAAATGGTCAATTTATATCAGGGTCCACCAAGGCTTTAGTGTAAAGTTATCTTATGTGATAACATTAAGTAATTCTCCAAGATAAGAGCTTAAATTGCATTGATTCACATCCATGCTGATAAGCTATCCTGTATAGTAATAAAAGATGTTAGCTAAAAATCCCTTAAGTGGATATTCTTTAGATTATTTCAATAATAACAAAACAAAACAGACCCAACTAATACAGTCCTATAGTTTTCAATTATAAAACAGAAAGAATAATATAGCAAAATGTGTCAATGGCAGTAAAATATTCATAACCTTGAATTTTCAATTATGTTTTTCTTTCTCAACTCTTAAGACAAGGCATAGGGACAGAAAGTTCTCTAATGGCAGCACCCATAGACACTTTTAGTACCGTTGTTCTTGGGACAAAATCAAAGACATTTCTGATGCCTTGCAGCTAAGTAGGTTACTCCCGAGCTTTATAGAGCTGAAACATGTCTTCTCCTAGGGTGTAAAGCCAGAGAAAGGCAGAATATATCCTGCCTACTGTGTTTTATTATTGGGACAGGAGAGAAAAAGGACTTTATTGTCACCACAGCATTGCTTCTACATTGGGCACCTTTTAATTGTGTTGTAAAACCAGCTGCACCTCTTCTGAGCTACTGCTTCATGTTTCCCACAATGTTAATATTGTGAAACATGGCACCGTTTGTATAGATATCTTTCGTGGACCATCGTTGAGGTAATTCCTAATTGCAACACAAATTTTTTTCATGCAATCCAAGTGTTTGTGCCAAAGTTATAGCTTCTCAAAAGATGATAAGTATTATATATAATCTAAGAAGATGTTAGAGATAGGCTGGACGCCTGAAAAATGAAATTCTGAATTCCTGGTCCTATTGAGGCTAGTCATAAGTTGTTACGGACATATTTTTATGAGAAAACTAGTAAAGTAGCTCTCTTTATTCTGGACATTCAGGAATCCTTTTCCTTTTGGACCAAAAGTGTGAGGGACAAATAAATTTTGAAATCAGGTGAAATTAGGGGGCTGTATTAATCCATTCAGCTTAGCAAGGCAATTATTTAGTCCCCAGAGAGAGAGAGGTGTTATTCTCATGACTTCAGGAGCACGAGGAACTTTTTATACTCCAGGATTAGTATTTTATAAGAAGTTCTCTTTATGTTGTGACTTCTCCCTTTGGACTTATGTGTTTCTGACTGAAAATGGATTTACGACATGATACAGGGCAAATGGATGGTGGTATGCTTTGTTGTGTGATGTGGTTCCTGTTTACAAGTTGTCTGTTTACCTTTTTTTTTTCTCATAAATATTTGAATGTTTTTAATGTTACTGGCTGTCAGCTTTTCAATGTGATGTCAGCTAGGTAAGTGTAATTTAATCTCAACTCTTCTGCTAATGGACGTATGGAAGGGGATCTGATATTTTAATTCTACATTTTTTTAAAATATAGGCTTATTTATTTACATGATACACAAACCTTCGACTCCTCTTTTCATTCAGACGTGCCACCTTTCTGACTATTGCCTGAATCCTGGCAATTGTTTGTATTGGGCTCTGTCAAAATTCTGTCTATGTTCAGGTAAACCTCGGTTGTCTGCGGGAAATTAGCAAAAAATAACTTTGCCAAAAGATAAAAAGCGGATAAAAAATGAACAAAATAGTCTTTTTTATTTAGGTAGTGGTAGTTTTAAAGCACCTTATGTGACTTATGGAAATAAGCACTGAGAATACATGTGTAAACAAATAATATCTGGAAACTTTGTTTCATAGTTTAACTCTAGACAGACTGTCTAAATCACTAATCCTTGACCAAAATCTCAGTGAATCTTTTTACTTGGCGGAATTAAAGATCTAGATCGAGGTTTGCTCTATTTTTACTAGAAAATTTCTGTAATTAACTGAATTTATAATCAAACACACGAGAGAATTTTAATTTCTAGATTATCACAATTATCCTCTAATCAATCAAAAATGGATTTAATGTTTGCAGACTGAAATGGTTATCAGGGTGTTAAAGAACTTGAAAACAATGTTAGGCGAGAAGTAGTTCTAAGTGAAGAAAAAGACTGCAATGGTGACTCTCTCAGATTACATTTGTCAGAGGCAGAAGTTGCATAGTCACTTGATAGTGCATGTCATGAAAAACAAAGATAGTTGAATTTCTCAAAACATTCAAAACTTTTACATGATAACAGCTTCCTGTATGTAATGTATCAGTCTTTTGACAGGTTAGTGATAGTCAGATATTAAAAATTTGGAAAGAGCAAAAGGAGAAACTTGGGAAAGGGAGTTAGTGAGGGTGAAGTCCAAAATATAAAAGTTCAGGCAATTTTGTCAAGCCAAGGTGGCACCTCTGATTGTCTTTGTGTAGGAACTAAATTGATAAAACAATACTGCTTACATGCCCGAGAAAACCAACAAGAGTTACCAAGGAAATCATCTAACAAATCCATCAAAGAAAGAGGTCTCAGATGTTTTGTTGTATGCTATAAACATATCTTTCTTGAAACTTAACATCCAGTCTTTCCAAATCTGACTTCTCTCACTATTCATTGGAGCATATTGAGTAAAATTTCATACATAAAGTGAAAGCAAATTCTGTCTTTTGAAGTTTTTTTTCCAATTTGTAAATAAGAAATGTTGTAATTTGAAGAATCCATTAAAGTCAATGGTAATTATAGAACCAGCTCTTTCTCTTTTTTAAATGATTACCAGTTTTTATAAATTTATTTCTTATCAATGTGTTCCTATTTCTTTTTTAATTTCACTTCAAGAGCCTGATTTTAATTTTCTGAGTTTTGAAGTCTTTTGAAGATGGTAGTGTGTCATTCTTCCATTTTTTTTTAAATTTTCAAAAAGATACTCCTGCAGCTAATATCCATTTTCTAATTGTTTTTGAAACCGTAGAAGGCGGCCCTATAGAGAGGAATATTATGATGGGAGCCCAAGAGCAAAGAGGAATAGAGGCAACTATGACCGAGAGTGTGAGTGGAATTCAAATCATGGTCAATCATGTGATGATTGTAATATTTTTATCTTACTTTTCTATATTTATCTAAATATTAAAATTGAAATGGGCTGCCATCTTCCTTTATTGGATTACAAAATTACCTCAACAACCTCTCACAAACAAAAAAGAAAATTTAATCACACTAAAAAAAACCAAACCATCCAAACATCAATAAACCTTTGAAAAAACAAGACACTGTCTTTCACATCACTCAAATTTAAATTTATTACCTTTTTAAAAGTCAAAGGCATGGATGAAGAAAAACCACATCAACAATAAAAAAAATTCAAAATTTTAATTACCTTTCTTTTGAAAATGTAGTTTGAGATATTTAATCCTTTTTATTTCTTTTTACCATGAAGCCATTTATTTTTCTCTATAATCTCTCAATGTGTGTGTTGTTAAAAATTTGACTGTGCTACCCTTAGAATTAACAAGAAATGAAATACTTGCACCCTGTAACTTAAAATGATTTTAAATTTATCAACATTATGTTATTTGAGTTTTAACGTAATTGCAGATTAAAGGTAGAGTTCTTTTTTTTTCAGATTTTTTTATGTACCATTTTGTGAACAAGCTACACTTTGTTTAAACCACCAAAATACAAATTCTATTACCACAGGGAAATTGCCTTTTTCCCCCTCAAGTTCCCATCTTTGTTGTTCTTTGTTTTATCGAACAACAAAGATCACCTTTATTAGGGGGGGGGGGGGGGGGGGNTGATGGTTGTAGTCCAGTAGAAATCAAGAATTGGAATGTAATCCACATTATTTCTCAAATAATTTTGTCCCATTCTATAAAATCATTTTCTCATCTACTGCGCTTCCCTTTTTTTCTGTTCTCTGATGCCATGAGAGACATTCATACTTGTGTGATACTGTCTTTCTCCTTATTACAAGGCCAAGTATGTTGCCTGCTATTTTCTTATTAGCTGAAACATCTTTATGCACCGCATTAGTACTCTGTAGGTTCCTAGCCTTGCAAGGCGTTCAAATCCTTGACTTAAAAACCGCATATATATGGGCACCTTTTAGCGTCATCTGTTTCTAAATTCTACCCTGACATAACGGTAACCCTTGCCTTTTGCCCAAATTTAGAAAAAAAAGGTTATTCAATGTATACTTGAGTGCATAAATTTCTTCCTGTTTTTATCAACACACACTTCGAGAATCATGTTGATTTTACTTGTGCTGCTGTAGGAGATGGTGTTAAATAGTTATTCGAAACCAGGCTATTTGTTAAGGCTTAAGCGTTCTTGAGCTCTTGCAAATTTTGAACTTCTTATGCAGCATCGTTTGATGGCCATATATAGGAATAAAAATGATGCTTTCTTATTTTCAGCTGCTAGTAGACAGTCATTTTCTTCTGTTTTTTAAAAATTATTTTATTAATCCACATAATTTTGTTTGTTTTTTGTGTGATTTTTTTATTTAAAAAATATTTGATCATTCTTTTCAGCATTTTATTTTGGTCATCAACAATTTTGTTTCATTTTGTTCAGTGGAATTGTTGTAGTACAGACTGCATTTCTTATACAACTTTTTAAAGATTAATTCATATAGAATAATCTCAACAAAAATCACAATTGATTTTGATTATTTCTATGGCTTAAAAACTTCAAGCAATAACGGTGTCGTTGATACTGTTTCCAATTCTTGTTCCTTTATGTCCTCACATCTTTTCCATACCTTTAGTTACTGGAGAAAAATTTTATCAATACCAATAACATTGTTTGAATGCTTTGCATTTTTGTAATAGTAAAAAACGAAAATACATCTCTGGACTCCAAGAGATTGATATTGTCACAATTGTGCCTGTGGTTCCTCTTCCCTCTAGAAAATTACATTGCTCTTTTGCTATTTAATTCTAGGCAAACTATTTTAACCTCAGTGCCATTATGGTTAGCCTTAGAAGTTTAGTCTCCTCATACCAAGTATGCAATGTAGAACTAAAAGATTGCTTCCTGACTCTTCTTTGTAAATTAAATATTTAAATGGAAGTGTCAATGGATTTGAAATAAAATGAATGCCTGAGCATGATTTTCAACTAAATAAATTGGATAAGTTAGATTTAATTCTGTTTTTTTTTTTTACGCATAGAGTGCTCAAATTTTCTTTTCTCATTCAACTTAAGTTATTTTTCTCTCTTTAAATCCAATTTTAGCTTACTACAAGGACAGGAGAATGGACAGGTGAGAATCATGTGTCATTGGAATCCTATTTTAAATCTAGCACTGTTATTGTTCAAGAATTCTTAACCAGAGAGTTAGGAACAAATGCAAAGTAGGCATTTCATATGACTTTTTAGTTTTGAATTTTAAATGATCTATGTGAACACAGGGTCTCGTTTACAGAGCTGCTAACCAGTATATATTTTGGTATTTTGGCTCCGGAATGACTATCAAAATATTGGGGCACTTGTATCAGACGGAAAAAACTGACATTTATAAGCTACGATTGGAGAGGAATATATATGTAATGAACTGGCATGGAAATTAAAGTGTAGGCCATTAATACTTTTTAAGGAATTTATTTGTTTTATTATGTAGCCTTTTCCCCAAAATTTGCTTAATGTCTTTGGGGATAAACAAAAACTTTCTTAATCCCTTCGGGACGAAGGTTTTGTCCATTGCCATCACAAGCAGTTCGTGGTTAAAAATGGGATTATTCGTATATTTTTAACATCACTGAACTTCAATTGTAATGTTAGATTTTAAATAACGCTGCTTTAAATGCCCCTCTTATGCACTGCAAAACATGATGTGCATTGTACGACTAAGTGTCATGGGGAACGGTAAAATCCACTGATTTGAGGACGAATAACATATGTCATGTCTTCATCTTGTCACGGCAAGTAGGACTTACAGCGTACGTTAGAGGTCATGAAGGGGTTAAGCACTTACTCAAAGCATTGAGACAGTTCAAACATCAAGGATTTGGCACTATATGCCAACTACCTATAAATGTAAATATAATATGGATGCCATGAATATGACTTAACCCTGTTAGACCTTTTTCTCGATGTAAGTACTGAAAATGGTGCTTTCAATGTACTGAGTTGACAGACCTGCCATTCTTATAGGTTAAACATATTTTTTGTGAAAGTAACAAACAGCATGGATGTATAGATTTTTGTATCACAGAAAAAAAAAATGGTTTTTTACTGCTGGGGAACTCTCATTTGAATTAATGGGATAAACTTCAGTGAGCTTATCCAGTTGTTTTTTTTTAAGAAAAGAAAATTTACATTTTAAGTTCGTTTACAAAACCATTAAAATTGAACAGTACTGTTTTACATGGAGCCTGGTAGTACATATGTCCATGAACTGCATAACATATTTCGTTTCTTTTTTTCATTTTAACAATTCAAATTATGGTGGATATTATTGAAATTGTTTTTTCCCATTAAGTGACATAATTTTTGACTCAATCATATACTGATTTTGGGGGAGTGTTGTACACATTATTTAACCCTGAATACAGATATTTTGACTCAATCATATACTGACTTTGGGGGAGTGTCGTACACATTATTTAACCCTGAATACAGATATTTTGACTCAATCATATACTGACCTTGGGGGAGTGTCGTACACATTGTTTAACCCTGAATACAGATATTTTGACTCAATCATATACTGACTTTGGGGGAGTGTCGTACACATTATTTAACCCTGAATACAGATAATTTGACTTAATCATAATAATACTGATTTCCCATTTGGGGGAGTGGCAGGTCTGTGAGGTTGACACCTCTGAGATGAATCTCTTCTTTTCATTGATAATGTACAGTAACCTGGCACTGGCAGATATTTCATACGTCTTGTGTCCAGGGTGAATGAGGCGGATGTCACAATGATCACCTTCAACGGTTTCACTGTTTTACACAGACTTTTTTTGAGCTTCAAAAGGTCAAAATTTTCATGAAATTATCAATATTTTAAGGAAAAGTATTAAAACTTTTATTGGTTTAAAATATATAGAAAAAGAAAAATAAAGACCTATATGGTTTTTTTTTTCATAAAATATTTACCAAATTTCGACTCATTTGCCCTGGACACAAGAGATGTGAAGATTTTAATTTGTACTTTGATTGAAGAAATGTTTGAGAAAATGGATCTGTTTTTTTCTTTATTATTTGTAATTAATGTCTCCCTTCCCTGTCACCCTTACTCCTCTTTTATTCTTTCTCTTGCTGCCACATTGACCTTTCTTTTGCTTTCCTTCTTCTCTCGCACCCACAGGTCACCAAGATACAATGGGGTGAGTAGTTTTAGTGAGAAAGATCAGTAACACTGAGTAAAAAAAAACAAAGGATGTCCCTTGCAAAAAATTGTGGAAGTATATTAGCAACTGCATAAATAACCGGACATTTTTTAAACTACTGCATTGTACAAGGATGCAAGTTTTCCGTTTTTCACAGGAATTCCGATTTTTTAGCAGTTTCTTTAGTAAAAAAAACCCCAGGAAATTAAAAAAATAATTAAGACTTAAATTGTTAAAGAAAACCTCCAAACTTCAGCTTTATAGAAAATCAAACACTTCTTTTGAGTGTTACAGCTCTGTAGGCCCCAGAAGTTTAGTTTTACCTACCCTTTTTAGTTGATCTATCAAAGATTCTATGGAGGCAGCTGTTGGTTATCAGAACCATGTGAAACACTTTATAGAGATGTTGAAATTTTCCTTCTTTTTGCGCATAAGGCGCTTGCATCCCTGATTGCAGTGGTCAAATTGAGCAAAAATATAGTGAACCCATAGCGTTAAGGGAACTTTGGCTTAAATTCAAGTATTTGGCAGTCCCTTTTTGAATTGTTAAGGTCAAAGTCAACTCCTGTTTTAAGCCAACACATTATTTTTGGTCATGTGATTTTGGATTTATACAGGTTCTGCTATTGTGGATGTAGATATAAATTCTGTGATTTTTATCATTCAGACCTCTGATGTTACATTTAGAGTAGTTGGTAATGGTTAACTTTTATACCTTGGCACAACTTGGTTTATTTTGTTTGTTTTGAACTTTTGTTTCAAGTTTAAGTTTTTTTTTCTTTTTATGGATGCATGTATATAAAAAAAATCATGCCAATTATTTAACATTAAAACATGATCTATCATATTGTGGAGGACAAAAGTCTGCTTAATTATATTTTGATTCACATCTTTTAAAACTTCTTTCAATGAAGCTTCTGCTACAGTGAGCTCTAGCTGATTAAAATTTATGCCTGAAAAAACTTCAAAACTTATTTTTTGAAATACTAAGATGACCAATCTCTGTTTTTATACTATTTATTTATGAAAATTTTGTTACTTTTTCCAAAAATTCAATCTTAAGTTTCAATTGTTTCCATTGTAGATCTGTAATGAGGTACAACTAAAACAAACCAAATGATTTTTTTTTCTTTTTGAAAAAGCAGTGAGGTAATAAAGCTATAGCATCATATTTCTTTGGTTCAGGACATTTTTCACATGTGTGTTATCTTTTTTTTTTCAGTCATATTCTGATTATATGAGAGATTTCAGTCATAGACCACCGCCACCTCCTCATCCTATGGCACAGTATGGCCCTGTAAGTTTTCTTTGGGTTTTATAACTCTGCTTCCTTTTTGTTCCCTACTTCTCTCTGTCTTGCTTGCTAGCAATATTTAGTTCCTCTTGGTATGTTATGGGTGAAAAATGAAAGAATCTTAAATAGAGCCTACACATTTACTTAAAGTATTTTCTAAATTTGTTCATGTTTTAAACCCAAAAGAGTGTTCAATGGTCACCTTTTGCAGCAGCCTACTATCACTGTGCAGTGACAGAGAACTTTATCAATTTTAACATTAAATATTCTTTTTTGACTCCTCTCTTTTGCCAGACAAATTTGTAATAAAAGACTTGAAATGTCTCGCGCCAAGTAGGGATGCCTTTTTAACCTGATATCAGATTATTCTTCCTTCTTTGGTTTGCTTTTTTAAATATTAGAATATATTCATATCCTGTATTCAGATTGAGTGGATTTTGTACAAACTTTAGGTTTTTTTAATTCTGTGTTTAGGGCATCCTTGGTCCAGGGCGAATGAGTCGGAAGTCTCAATTTTGGCCTTTAAAACAGCGCTGTTTTGAACAAGATATAATTTAAGTTTTTAAACTTAACAAATTTTATAGAATTATCTTTGTTGCATTCAAAGATATAAAAACTTATGAAGTTTTAAATTATAGAGAAAAAGCAGACTTCAGACTCGTTCGCCCTGAATATGAAACAAACATATTTCTTATAAAAATTTACGAAAGAATGGGGACAATAATTTAGTCTCAATAAACCCTGCTTGTCTACAAGATAAATTATTCTCTTTTCAAAGATATACAGCAGTTTCTGAACTGGTAAGTGTTTTGTAAGAGAAATTTGATGTGTAAAAACTCATTTTGTTCAGTTCTTAATCTATGCTATGTGTACTATATTTATTTGTTCCTATGCTATGTGCACCATATTCATTTTCACTCTTTCTCCTTGCAGCCTCCAAACTACTATGAGCAAAGCAGCTATGCCCCACAATTTGATCGTCCCCCCCGGGGCTACCCAATGGCACACAGTGACTACTCAGTTAACCAACACAGCTCTGAGGCCAGCAGTAAGAGATCTGTAAGTTCTGCAGTTGTTATTAAACATTGGCATCTGTAAATGTGACGAGACGTGGGGAAATCAGGCTTATGTCAAACTGGCTCAAACACCAGGAAGTGGCTGCTAAACATAATAACTATTAGATAAGTCTACCTCGCCGGCTAACACATCTTCTACTGTCTAATAATGTTGGAGTGATGATTTTTTTCTTCTAATTCAAGTGCATATAATTATGAAGCTTTCTGATTATACCAACTCCAAATGTCCAAATTTTGACATAAGCCTGATTTCACCCTATTGGGTCACAAATGTAGTCATTGCAAGGATGGTCTTTCTAGGCGTCGTCATTGGTTTTCATCAAATTCGAAAAGACATTGTGAAAAATACACAGGCTTAGATTAGACTTGGTCTAGATAAATCAAACTCTTACTCATTCCATATTTTTTGTACCCAGATATTTGTATTACCTTTCTGACATAAAACAATCATCAGATAATTTAGCTCTATCTTAAAGTTCAAATTTTTTTAAACCTGTTTTTTTCTCACGTTCAGGTGTTACTTATCAACCCAATTTAAAAGTGATTATTATAAAATTTATGTACCCTGAGATTTTGAAGGGGTTAATCATCTGCCCAAATTTTTGTTGTAGAAAGCTGTTAACTATGGGTCAAAGAACCTCGTAAAAATTTTGAGACGCATATTGTGTTAGTGGCAGAAAGATTTACTTTGCAACCAGATTTAGTGATTTAATAATAATAATAATAATAATTTATTTATAGAGCGCCTAAAATCCACTAAAAAGTGCTCAGTGGCGCAAATATATAGGAATATAAACGCTGCTTCATAACAATACAGATCATTGTAAAATAGTGTGACATCATATAA
>BMAT01009691.1:156356-174424 GCA_019649035.1 Elysia marginata | reverse complement strand
ATGGAAATGACAAGCTTGGCATACTTTTTTGATATGTTGTTCCATGGGCAGACGAGAGTCAAAATAAAAACCTAAATTTCTTACAGAATCATTAGTAGGTACAGGAATTCTCTCTTCAGCAAAATTCATATTACTTTCATCAAAAATTTTAGACCCTTTTGAAAAAATCAACACTTCTGTTTTACTTTCATTCAACTCCAACTCTTTTCGTGTCATCCACTCTTTAATTTCACTCTCAATAAACTCTCAATTTGTGTGTCATATATTCATAACACCATTCAGTACAAGATTTTTTACTCGCTGTTTCTTCCTATTTATATAATGAAGAAGATGTATTAGATATTTTGTTCAGAGCAATTTTTCTCATTCATAAAAATAAATTTGTTTTCATTATCTACTTACAGTATGAACGAGACGTTGATGACTTTTTACGCCGCACAAGCCAGAGTGCCAAACCTCGCACTCGAGACGACAGCCACAGTCGCAGAGGAGGGGAGCGTGACCGCGACAGAGAGAGGGACAGGGACCGAGATTATCATCACTACGCTCCACCTCCTCATATGCTTCCCAGTGGGGGAGACCGAGGCAGAGAGAGGGACCGGGGTAGAGAGAGAGAAAGGGACAGCAGAGATGCCGACAGAGATTACAAACGCAGGGATCTGGACAGAGAGCGTAGCAGCAGGCAAGCCAGAGAGCGACGATGATTGTGTTCATAGTTTTACTCTATTGTTAGTTTGTCAAGTTTACATGATATAATGCCCTGAATGTTTGCAGATTAGTAGAAAATGGTTTTAAGACTGTACATGATTAAAATTGAAATGGTTACGACCGTATGCATGTGTCAGTGTATGAAGGGACAAAAAAAATCATTTTACCACCACTCCGTAATACTCTTTTTTTCCCCAGACTTTGATGAATTTTATTTCTTATGAGCAACTCACTGTCAATGCATTTGATTAAATAGTGTTTCAGAGCTGCCACCCAGTACTGATTTCAGTATTTTAGTACCAGAATGACAACCAAAGTTCCAGAGTACTCATGATAGACTGAAAATACCAAAATAAGCTGTGACTGGAAGTAAATATTTAAGATCTGTTTAACAGTAGGAAATTTAGAAGTGCAGTCTTGCCATATGAAAAGGCTTCTGGCTAAAATATGTACTAAATCATCTTTTTCCAAATTGAGAGCTAAAATTCCTCTGAGGATAAACTTAAAACTGTCAGGTTCCTGAAAAGCACTTAACTCTTAAGTGACCGGAGGCATATAAATATTAATCAGTTTCCTGTGCGGAAGGGACAGATGTCTAAATTCGTTCCAGTTTCCTATCCGGAAGGCATGGTAGAGGCATATATATTCTTTATTGATAGTCCATTTGTTTTTCCAATGCAAATTGGATCAAAATCCATTTCAAGCTGAAGAACTTCTGTTGTTGTGAACTTAGTTTAGTTTTTTTTACATGCAAGATGGTTGTGTGCTAAAATTCAATAAAAATTGCCAAAAAATGCAATTTAGACCAAGATCTAGATCTAGAAATTGCGCAAATGTAAGTGGTTGAAGTGTGTTATAATTCTCTCAAGTACAAGATTATCCATTTTGGATTACTTTATAGAGTGTTTTCAAGTGGATATTAGCACTTTATGAGGTTAGTTTCACATTAAATTTTGATTTTTATGGGTTTCTCCTTCTGTTTGTTGATTTTGGGACCATGTTGGTGTCAGATGTACATGATTGTTTATGTTTACACAAGAAGAGTTGAAAACAGTCCAAAACATACAAAAATCCACAAAATTACCTATAAAATTCATTGCAAGGAAGCGTTATTCATCGTAGTACATTTCTAATGCCGTTGAACAGTATATTAAGCTTTTGAGAACAGTAAAAACAGTGTTTGCTAACATGTAGAGTTAAGAAAAACTTTTGCTGCAGCTCTGGTCTTGGGGGAGAGAATTGAGCTGTGGCTCCGGTCACCTAGGTGTTATTGAATAACTGAAAAAAGTCAATCATAAAAGACTAACAGGTTTTGCAAGTGGATACATGCCTATCCAATTATTTTGTCCGTGTAGTATCTTGCTTTCATTTTGCAAGTTCTGAAATGCCTTGCAAAATACTGAAATCAGAGTTTGAAAGTACTTAGACTGCTTGGTTAGGGGTTGGCAGCTCTGCTTTTTAAAACTTGATGTACATAGTAATGATTTGTTTCTAAGAACTTATTTAGCACTTAATATGTTTGTAATGACAAGCATAAATTATTCATATCCATTTGATTATTTCTAGAGAGTAAAAGATAGTATGAAAAACATGTTGGGACCAGATACAATAAAGAGTGTTGCAGAAATGTCTGCTTGGAAGTTTTGCAAAATAGTAAATTTTTGGCATATGTGTACAACATTTTGCATTTATCTTTCAAGTATAGTCCTTACATGTTGTTCATTGAACTCTGATGGTTTAAACTGAAGAAATGTGGAAGAATTAATGTATTGTATATTTTTTTCCAAGAAGAGCTATTGAATGCAACATACATTAGCAAGGAGCCATAGTAAACCCACAGAAGTCTTATTTGGAATAGAAGCCTCAAAGTATTCGTCCACCCCACTATGAGAGTAGAAAACATGCTGAACTTGACCTGAACTCAGCTTTAGACTAGTCCATATAATTTAAATTGGGATGATGTGAATGTTTGCCTAACTCAGGTTACCTTTTTTTTTCCCTTTTATGATGTATACTGACTATTCAATTTTTGAATAATTTGAAATTAAAATTTTTTTCCAATGGAGTTCAAAACATCCAAACTAAACTATACTAATTTTTGGTCTTAAAATCTGGAAGTATATTATGCTACAATTTTCGACAAGTGTACAATTAAAAAGTTAGTTTTAAGAAAAGCAATCTAAAACATGAGATGGAAAATACTGTTGTCAAAAACTGCAGTGGGAAAAGATTGATTTGCAATAAATGTTGGCTTATATCTTTTCAAATTGCCGAATATTTCAAGCTTTATAAAGAAAACCCAGGAATGCTGCTTATTTTTACTCCTTTGTCTTTGTGAAAAACAAAACACATGATATTATGGCACATAGCAGCCTCTCACCAAGTTCTTTTCAAAACTTGTTATTTTTGTGATTACTTTGATATCAAGAATCGTGTAAGAGGGATAACTCTGATTTCAACAAAACTGCAAGTAGAGAGTTTTGGAAAACCGCTTTTCAATTACACTATCCTGTTGCTGACATTGATCATTGTTTGCAGCTACAAAACCCTTTTTATTTAAATAGAGCTTAATTTTGATTTGTAAGCAGTGGAAAAGGCTGAGTTTTAATAGTGTAGTGTAACAAATGGAAAAGTAAACTATCAAAGACCATTAAATATGTTTCCCATGTTTAACAACCATAGTGCTTAATTGCTCAGTCTTGTTTGTGAAGATGTAACTTGTTATGTTGATGTAACAGGTTGTTTGTTGTATATCTTCCTAGCCTCTGGCCAAATCTCATTTTACTTAGGACTTTGTTGCTTTTATATTGTAGTTAAGGTCATATCAAACTGAAAAATCTTCCTGTAAATAAATGTGTGTTTGATATATATTTTTTAATTTTATGAAATCCGTTTATATGGCTGGACACACCTGATTTCCTTGTCTTATTGGTTTTCTCATTGTTGTCTCATGCACCTTCAACATTTGAATGATTTACTAATGACAAGTTATGATAGATGATCATGTTTAACTAATTTAGCAACAGTGGGAAATCAAACTATTATATCAACCCTTTCATGGAAAACAAGTGGATTTCTTTTTGTTTTTACGTAAGACTTTTAGAGAAAGCCGACAGTACAAGTTTTTTGTATCAATCATGAATCTTTTTTTTTTAACATATTGTTTTGTAATACCATAAATTGGTGGAAAACTTGACGAGGTGTTCTTGTATTTTAATACATGTATTTGTATCTCTATTACAATTTTTTGTTTGCAAATATGGTTGCACCATTGCTGATGACATATCCAAAGATTTGTGAACAATTTAAACTTAAAGCGACAGAAAGATCCATTTAGGATCAAATAGCGTGTGTTTAAGAGATGCGTGCATTTAAAAAAGTAGTAAAAATTACTAGATGTAGTCACTTCTCTTTGAACTAAATCGAGAGGATAAAAACCAAATTGTTTCACTGGACCACATAAATTGACAAGGTGTAGATAAGAACACCCAGGCATGTATGTCTTGTAACTTTGTGGTGCATCACCAGTATGTGAGCTGATTTAGCTTAGCAATCATGGCACTGCAACCATCCTGATCCAACCATTTGTTGACTAAAAGTGGGAACCAACAGGGAAGGGGGAAGGCGTGGTCGAGCTGAACTCTACAAGAGCTTTTATAGGCTAGCCTACAACAGTTTACCTGTCACTTAGCCAGTGCGGTATGGGCGAATTACATGTTGCATCAAGATCATATCGCTTGTTGTGCTCTAAGGTCTACACAAACCATCCCCATGCGACATGCCTTTGTCCACCTTTTACCCTCCATGCCTCCCTCTTCATGCCCCTGCCCTCACTCAAGCCTTCCCAACCCAAAGCATTTAAAAGTAACATTGTACTGGTGACAACAAAGGAAGATGAGAATCCCTGCTGAGTGATTCTGGCTTTTCCACGCATGTCAGTGGTTGCTTGATTTTACTAATTTTTACCGATTTCATAAATCACAGCGTGGGTTTAGATGATGCTGCGTGTGTTTAGGGTATACTGATCATATAGAAAAAAATCGGTGGCGTTAGTTAAACCGTAGCGTGCATTTATCTGACGTGCATTTAACTAGATACTACTGTCTTGAAATATGGCTTGAAATTCATAAAGTCTTGTTTAAATATAATACTTGTAAATTTTAAAGCTGTTACCTTTTTTTAATAATCATTTTACCTAGTTAAAAAATATGACTTTACAACTGCAGTGGAAAACTCCAAAATTGAAGCCTGATAATTCAAAGTTCTCAAGGTGTGAGGTTTCCTCTTTAGCTTTGTTAGGTCTAATTTCAAAGTTTTACCTTCTGATACCTAACAGTTTTATTTCTGAAAAGCATGGGAGGCTGTTGATTCTGATCATTAGCAGTTTTACTTCTTCAAAACATGGAAGGCTCTTGGTAAACATTCTTTGCACAAAATTGACATCCTTAAATCCATGATGTGCCTATGGCCCATAGACCTGGTCTGTTTTTGCATGTAAGCAAGGACAGGGTGAGATAGGAAGATGAAGATGCTCTTCTAAGTTATAGATCAGTCAAGTTGCTTAGCAACTAAGCCTGGTTCTTTGGATATAAATGCAATTGGATTCCTCCTAATTAAAAAAATTTTCATCATTCCCAAAAGATTCAAAATGCAGTCCAGTCCAGATATTTCGCAGCCCATGGGAACAAAGTTTAACTTTGAATCATCTGCTTTTTGACTTATCAGCATATTATATGAAAGAGAAATGGTTCGATTTAAACAAGTATTTGAGTTATCCAGGTTTGAGTTATCTGGATGCGACTGTAATATGATGAAGTGTCCACTTCATAACTAGATAAGATTTATCTCAGTTACATCAACAAAAGTGTGAGCCAAGAGTGTTGCCTACAACTTCGTACAAATTCATGCTTAAGTAAATTAAATGAAAATTGTTGAAAAATTTTGAAATTAAATTCCTCTGAAAAGTGGACATAAAAATGTGATGGTATACACCTGATATACAATATTGAAAACATTGAGAGTTATTGGTATAATAAGATACTCTTAAGAGACTCATTTTTCTCTTTATTCCAGCCCTGTATTTTAGTATAGGCCTACATTTACTTATCTTTGGTAACTATGAGAATCAAATTGAGTTGATTTGCCAATAACAAAAATGTTGCTATAAAAACCAAACTAGTATGATTGAAAATGGCTGAAAATGCCTTACTAGAAAAAACAAATGAGACAATGGTGCTCGATACAGAGTGGCAATAGGCAGGACATAAAAAAACAAAATTTATTATGAACAATAAGCACTTGATCAATGCAGCTTTATTTTCAATTCCCAACATAAAATAAATAATAATTATTAATTTTTACTGGCATAACTTTATATAATTATATGTGTGTACATTGCTGGTATAAAACATATCCTGCTTATGTATTATGGTTGTTACATTATGAGACAGTCAATTAGTCAGGGTCAGAGCTTTGATGTTATAAGCAGCAGTCAGGAATTAACATGCAAGAGGACAAAGCAAAGAATTACAGAACCAAAAACAAACAAAACAACTTAACTGTACATCATTTAAAAAGCCTTAACACAAAATTGGTGTAAAATAATCTGTCATGTAACCTGTCATCAGGAGCTATAGGAAGTTTTGATTTGAAGAACACCAGGCACAAAAAGTCTTTTTTTATCATTAGGACATCACGAGACAGTATATTGTCTTCTTAATATGATGGAAAACTCTATCAATTTTATACAATGTATTCAGAAAATGAAGTTGCCTTCACACTACAGATAATATGTATGATAATTTATGCCTTTTCCAAAGCTAACAAGTTCAGAAAAATTGTATCATATGAAATATCAAAGCTTATGAATTCTAACATTTGAAAAGACTTCTTCTGACTGGTTGCAAGACAGAGAAAGATTGAAGCATGGTGCCAAGGTAAAAAAAAACCAACCAAACAATCTAGCTTTATAGTTATACAGGATTTTCAAACTTATGAATCACAGCTTCTTATCCTTGGTTGTTTTTATATTACATAGGTAATCTACTACAAGTGATGAAACTTTTAATAGATATGTCTTCAAAAGTGACTGATTAATAAAGTGCTCTTTTGTTCAATATCAAATTTAGGAAGATAAATTATATCCTTGGTTAATTGATGCCTATTAAAAATTTAATGTTAAAATATTAAAAGAAGTGAAAAAAAGTAGAAGCCTCCCTTATTTTTATTCAATCCTTAAATCAAGCCGTAAACACAGGAGAGCTAAATTGTATCTAAAATAAAAACACAAGTTTCGACACAGAAAATTGTATTAGCTTGAATTTAAAGAGCCATTTAATGTGACTGAGTTGTGAAAAGTTTTTTTAATGTTTGTGTTTGAAAGCAAAGTTGTTAAAAATATGGCTAGAGCAATGTACATAATGGGGATCACATTTAGTACTCCAGCTTACAAAAAAAAAAAAAAAACAAACAAAAAAACTCCTTGACCACACATTTAGAAAAAAATAAAAATTCTTAAGCCGGTGATTCAGTTTACCGCAGCTATTCTCTAATCAGTAATTGCATATATCTTCACTGATGTCCGTACATTTGATCTAACATGGGACAGATGATCAGGAATTATGTTACTGTCAGATAAACACTAAGGTTTTATTTTCACTGCTTAAAAATTGATAAAAGTGAAACCACATAGTTACAGTAGTATTGAAAAGCGTACACAAGTTTTTTTAATGAGCGATCAGCTTCTTTTCCAACAACACAAATTTGGTCACCATGAAAACCGTCATTCTTTAAATACATAGTTTACAAGTATATTGTAATCAGTACAATGTACATGTAGTAAGCTTACACTGGCTACTTATGTCCAACCTTTTGGCAAGGGAAATAACCAATCCAAAGCCTAAGTTGTAGATTTACTGAAGTTATGCTTTTTGTGTTTTTGTCCTGCCGTGATGTAGCAAGGGAACATGCACTTCCTGCCAGAAAATAGAGCTCCTATACTTTTAGTTAAGAGATAGTAAAATGTTTTTGCCTTTTAAATTCTATTCATTACCCAATGAACTGGTATACAAAGACCAGCATTTCTATTCTATTCTTCTTTCTACCTTTCCCACCTCTCTCTGTTTCTGTCTGTCTGTATGCATCTCTCTTTCTCCCTCTAAAAGTTAACCTTCCCTGCCAGTCTGTGATTCCTAAGATAATCAACATCGTGTACCAAGCATAAAGCATAACTTGTAACTGCGCAAACTATGACATTGACAACATTTATAGATAGGCCTTTTATTAAGCAGGCTAGGCTTACAGGTATCAATGAAACACCTCTTACTAATTTGATGTCAGGGTGCAAATTTTTAAAGACGAAATCTGCTCAATTTAGGCTTAATCGCATAGGCCAAATCAGTACATAACATGTACCAAGGTGATCTCATTCTAGTACATGTATTCATTCTAGTACATGTATTATTAGTCTAAAGGTTATGTCAATACCAATATTGAATCTAAAGTAACCCTTTACACCAACATTATGAATGTCACAAACTTAGAATAGACATAATTATATTTTAATGCATATTAGGCAAGTCTTGGTCTTACACCTTTGCTTGCCTATCCATCAAGCCGCTCATATGATAACTTGAACTTGGAAAATGCTTCTTAGTCAACCTGAACGTTGGTCTCCAATAAGACCTTCCTCTTTCTCTCTATCTTACTTTTTCTCTTTCTTCCTCTCAAATTTCGACTAATGCTTCTAAGTGCATGCAAATCTGTTAACCCCACCCCCTTCTTACCCTTTTCTAGGAGTATCTTAACTTTTACTTTTCTTATGAAATAGGTTTTATTTGTATTGCCTGAAAATCATAAAAACTTACAAAAGTTTAAACTGTGCACATGCTTTTTAAAAATAAAAATATGAAAAATTACAAAGATGATGCTGGAACAAAACAAAAACCAAAATAGAAAAGCCAACATTCTTTGATCTCCCACTTCTGCTCCTCATACTCTAGTTTTATCAATTTTACTTTCTATCTTTCCCACCTCTCTCTGTCTCTCTGTTTCTGTCTGTCTACCTGTCTCTCTCTTTCTCTCTCAAAATGAACCTTCCCTGCCAGTCACCTTTTTTTTCTGTGATTCCTAAGATAATCAATATTTTTACTAAATTTCCTACTTTGCTATTTATCTTTGTCAACGACTAACACTAAGACAACTTTGGACTAAAATCAATATTGTTTCTGATCCTCACTGTTAAAAAAATGCTAAAAAAAAAAACCCACCTTAACTGGAAAGACTCATTACTGCACTGCTACACGACATATTTGCACTTATTAACAAAGTAAATATTTAGATATAGTCTAAACAATAAACAAAGTTTTTTTTAACCATTACCTTATAAAACAATTTGAGACATACTTTTACACTGCAACTAAGAATAATCACCTTAAAAAAAAGGCAGAATTCAAAATAGTCAATTGTAAACTTCAATGAATTGGCAGAGGCAGGACAAAATGAAAATACAGGAGAATATTTCACATTACATGCAAAAGTAGGCCTACAGTACAATGTACATGATACATGTATTGTGGTGTGTTGCATAAGCCAATTCCCACACAATAATTTTTTGTTCTGGCTAAGTTTTGTTAAAACTTGGAAAAAATGTAGACTAAATAAATAAAATAGAATATAGAGTAACCGCAGAAACTTAATGAAATATTGTGGAATGGTAGAAAATATCCAACTCCAATCTAAAGCCAAGTCGATAAGTTTGGGAAAAAAATCATGAAAAATTCATGGTAAAAAAGGCCATGTTTAAAGATACACAACTCATGTTTTTGCAGAGACCTAGTTCTTGGATGTTATTTCTCTTGGATTGATTACCTTATGTGGCTTTTCCTCAGCAAGAAATGATTTGTTAGTTACCGTCCTGTAGGGCGCAATTGTGCTCATAAGGTTGTAAAGGCTTGGCAAAATGAAAGAAAATTTAAAGGAAATACCAACATAAAGCACTTAACTGAAAAAGCTTTAAGAATTTACAGGCTTTTAATAACACCCAAGTAAAAAAAAATGACAGAAAGCTTTTTTTGATACTTAAGCTTAAAGAGCAGAAAGTTATGAACGTTTCCTGTAAGTTCAAAAACTTTTACACAATAGGCCTATGTTACTTTGAATTGCATAACTGCATATCTTGCTCGTGCGCGATAGAAATAGACAGACATTAGATATATTGATTAATAAATCAATAGAGAAATAAATATATCTGGTCTATATTAGTACAAGTATCTGAGATAGTCAATACTTTTTTTTTATTTAAAAGGAGCCTTGATGTAGAATCATACAGTTCACAAACATTCCTTATACTGCCAAACAAGTATGCAATTTACAAATGTAAGCGAAACGATGGTGTTGTAAGGAAAACTGCGAGTAAATTGATTGTATGATACTAAAACGATAGATGGATAGATAGGTAGGTAGGTAAGTAGACAAATAGATGGGTATACATTGTAGCCTAGTCCTACCTTTTTTATGCGACACCGTGTTTCTCGCCGTCCGGTTGGTAGGCGCGTCATCAGGCAACTGTTTCTATGACGCGCCTACCAACCGGACGGACAGAAACACGGTGTCGCATAAAAAAGGTAGGGCTAGGCTAAAATGTATACAAAAGCTCCTTATACAAGTCGAGCACTGTATTCATGACATAAAAAACCTAGAACCTAAATAGATAGGTAGGGAGGTAGATAAGTAGGTAGATAGAAAGGGAGTGAGAGAAAGAGAGTGATAGAGTCAAATGATACAGAAGAGAAGAGAGAAGTTCTTGAGATGAAGATCAGGTGAGACAGGTGCTAGTTTAGACAGTTAAAATCCTTGTGTACCATACTGAGGTAGAGTCAAAGGGCAGCATTTGAATACATGTGCATTCATTTGTTTGAAAAGCAAGCAGCAGTTTCACAACAATAAACCGTAAAGCAGTGTGGGGCATGTAGATATTCTGTTGTAAAAAAGTTTTGTACGTTCAGGTCGTATCGTTTTTGGGACTAAAGAAGCGAAATAAGTTAATATTTTATAGCGCACACAAGAAAAATAATAATAGTCTTATATGCCATGAAAAAAACAAAAACAACAAATGTTAGTGACATTGAAAAGCTTTACTGCAGAACTAAGTTTGTGCATAATTACACTGCTTTCTGTACAACACGCATTAGATTTAGAGCTTTATTTTTCTTCAAAGTGATTTTTAGTGAACAAACCTTTTTATAATTACACTCTTCAATCTCTAATACACATCATTCATGCACCATTGCCTCTGACTTGAAACCGCAATAGAGATCGCTTCTTAAATCAATTCATATTTCTTAACAAATGAGTGAAACTTTTTCAAATTTTTATGTTAAGGGAAAGAGCTGGCGGTATTCTTGAATGTAACGAAAAATGTGAAAACTCTGAAATGGTTACTCTCAAATATCAAAGTCAGCACCTCAAGCCAACGGTATTCTCTATTCAGAAAGAATCGATACTTTTTTGTACTCTCACCAATTAAAATAAATGCAGAGCTTATAATTAAACACACACATTATTTCAATACACATGTTCAAGACACAGCAAGATCATTTGAGATCGCAACTTCTAATTTTTAACACAAAGGACAATAATCGAGAATTCTATTTTGAACACGTATAATGATGACTGAACGCCGCGCAGATGATGATAAGTAAAACAAACTCCAAAATACCAACACTACGTGGATTTTTCGGAGGATCTGTCAGAGGATCTATCTGACAATTTATCACTTCCGTTGCCCAATTTGTCTTTGCTTTCTGACTTTTTGAACAAAGATCTTTTGAAAAACGACGATTTTTTCTCCGATTTGTCCCCTGCATTGAATGAATTGTAATTTACTGAGTTTGCCGTTGGTGCGTCGCCAGCTTCCGGCATGTACTGAATAAGAAAATTAAACACGTTTGGTGCCGACCGGTCCTCACTGTTTTCTCGCCTGGCATACAAAGATAGCATGTAGTTACCTTTCTTCGGCATGGTCACCGCAAACCGGACGATCCCGTTGGCTTCTTTTGTTTGCACGACATATTCGCGGTTGTCCTCGTCAGGTTCTCTTAGAAACTGGTAGGATAGGACGATTTTTGAAGAGGGCGTCTGGATGTCAATGTTTGTTTTGTTTTTGCCTACTCTAATTTTCGGCTCTCTCTGAGGCACGAGCTTAAGACCGAGTTCGTCAAAAGCCGGGGTAGGGCCGAAACGCGACCGTTTGGATCCGTCAGCCGTGGCCGACGGTGGGATTTTGGGAATGTGGACCATGGATTCGACTTTTGTACAATTAATGAGGTATTTGCAAGCGTGTGATAGCGTGTGTGTGTCTGGAGCCCCTTTAGGCCTGGCAAAGATGTCCAGTCCATACTGGCCCGGCTGGGGAAGGGACACGTAGACGGTAAGAATTGCGCCTTCGCTGGTCAGGTTGATAAACGGGTCAAGCGTCTTGCTATCCACGTGGTTCATCCTCAGCTTGGCTACAAACTGGTAAGGGTGGGGCGTGCGGAATTTGAGCTCAAGGTTATCCTCTACGGTCAACATCCCTACTCGTTCCATCTCAAATTCCGAAGTCGAGGCCGCCGCAGAGATAGCGGGAATGATGCCGAAATGGCGCTGAGCCTTCTTGGGGCCCCATTCACCAGCAGCGCAGTTTGGAAGCGGGTGCATCTTTCCCGAGAGGGTCTCACAGATGACCTTAAACTTGCAGGCGCACTTGAGCTTGAAAGGCGCGACATTGGCATTGTTCTCCTCCACCCTGCCGGAGTCGTCTATCTTGTTGGCAAAGATCTCCATAAAGTATTGACCAGGCGTGGGCACGTGCACGCTGAATGTCACCGTGTTGTCCACCATAGTCTGAAAAACGAATCGCTCTAACGGGGATCCCCGGTAGCTGGTGTCCTTGGCCTTGTCCTTGTCAGCAAAGCGCAGCTGGTAGAAGAACACCAGGTCATTCTCGTGCTCCTCGGGTACTCGGATGGTTATCTTGGCCCCGCCTTTGTCGTCCGTGCGGATCACGGCAAGTTTGTGACCCTCAAAGCGCATTTTGTACTGGAAGAAAATGGACCTGTAGAACAGACAGTAAATTACAATTTTATGTCATTAATTAATTTTTAGCTTGAAAACAAACACTGTAAAATATGAAGAAATATACATGTATAGCAAATGAAACGTTCTGCGACGGAATACAAAACGTGTGAAGTGGGAAAAAGTTTATAGCCACTTCTGTTGTCTTGGGCTATGGGCGTGAAACAGTCAAGGGTATTCATACACTTGGGTTTTAGCCCGCTCGAAGGTATGTCATAACTGGTATTTGTTGAATAAGATCAGTCCAGATAGATGCACTGCTAGACTGTTCTCCGATTTTAATACGACAAGCAGAGAAGTAAATGGCCAATAGCTATGATATCAGGGGCCTGTTTTTTCTCAGAATGTAGCTGAAGGGAAACCACCGGCTTTCTAAAATATGTAGTGGGAACGATCTTTCATCGGATTTCTTTAAAGATTTGTTTGTGATATTTACAGAGAACCATTTTCAATGAATCGGGTCGATCTTTGAGTTGATCTTCCTCGGTTTGTGTTAGCACCTATGTGATAGTTATAATTAGTAATCCGACTTAACAAGTGCTTTGCAGAGTTCGATTCCATTGTTTCTCTCAATATTGTCCCTACCCCACCCAAGGCTCTTCAACTTTACCCAAATGTTAAGGGGAACAGCATTTTACGGCGTACAATATCCTGCCTAGAACTTTACGTTTTCGACTTTTTTTGTGTTTTCCCTGTTTGTTTTGGTATTGTACTTACGGCTGAAACAAAAAGCAGCAAGTGCTTTCCCAATGAAATTTGTAGCGATGGGTATAATTCAAAGTTCAAGAAAACAAATGAATAGAGTAAATGATATACACGTATGATTGCAACTCTACTTCATTTTAGGGGTGGCAAAAAGTATCTGTCAATTTATCTGCCACGTTCTCTTTCTGAAAAAAAATTGAAAAAAAAAAAAAAAAACAACCACACACAAAAAACAACCCAAATAAATGATGCAAAAACAGGACAACACCCAAGTGTAAATCTTATCACGTACCTTACAAAGGGAAGCGCTTCAAATTCTTCTAATGTAATTGGCGATGGGAGGAGTTGCCACTTTGGATCGTGCGGCCAAAACTCCTGAATGAACTCATCTGGGTCGGTCATGAAATAGTGGTCGTCGTATTGGTAGCGGATGTGATCCTTAGAGGAATGTCGGTCTTCCTTGTCTTTGCTCAACACTAAATGCCTGTAGAATGATATCAAGCACAGTGATCTTACTGGTTGTATTTTTATTGTGTTTATTTTGATGTTTATACTTAGACGATCAAATAAATTCTAAGCTAATTGAAAATAGAAGAGATTAAGAAGTTAGTATTATTAAAAAAAAAGTTTTAAATGGGAAGATGAAACCTAAAAATCACATAAGAGTTGAATATTGGTGCAAGTTTTTGCATCACTTCTTTGTCTTGTACTGTGTGAGTTGTGTTTTCCACAAAAACTCACAGAACCGTGCGTACTGTAAAATTTATGATCTCTCGCTCTCCCATCCCTTCATATTTTTTCATTCTTTTTTAAAAAATCCTGTAATCCTGAACCGCCTCTCTACTTCTTTTTCCATTTATCTGTCTATTCATTTCTAAGCAAGTGTTCAGCATCTCCACTCGTTGAGCACCCTCTGATTTATTTTCCCACGTGGTTATTCTCCATTTTCTTATTCCATCATATAAACTTCTTCACTTTTCCCTATCTTTCTCTCACCCCCCCCTCATTTTCTCTTCACCCTCGTTCTATTTACAAAACAGTCTTATTGCATTGCAATTTCGTATTATTCCACTCGCAACTTCCACCATGTACTTACCTGGCCCCCCAGTTGCACTGAATGAGCCTCCAGTCTCCCCCAATGAGGATGGCGTTCCAGGTGTTCTGAAAGATCTCTGGGGTAATCTTCATACCTGGCTCGTAGCCGACGCTCTTGGAATGTCCTTTGATCTCTTCGCAGTGGAGCCCAGCGTAGCTAGAGATTACACAATAGGAATAAGACATGAGACTGTCGGTAAAACAAGAAAAGCTAAATTGTTTTTTTTCGAGAGCCCCTCAAATTATCATTGCTATAATTCCTATAACTGCAGGCCTAGACAAACCGATTTTCAAACATACAATATTTCTTATTAGTCTTTACATTACTTTAGGAGCCTATATATGCATACAGCTTTTAGGTTTTGAGCTGGCGAAGTCTTGCAGCCTTAAGGAGAAAAAGCGTTAACTGGTATACACGAAAAAAAAGAACGATATATCAAATTTTTTGCAAGCAAACTTTATTTACATAAAATAAAAAAAAAAGTCTAACCAGAAACTAAGTCATAGCAACAGGGAACCAAATTAAAACTTTACTGAAATCCGTCACGACCACTAGACTAATATAAATAAAATATAATAACTGTTCAATACCTGCAGAGCCTCATGAAGAGAACATGATAGGTTTCCGTGCCGAACTTGATCCCTCTGAGAAGACCCATTGGCGTATCTGCGACCAAGTTATCCGCGAATTCCATAACGTTAAGGTCCTTGACGCAGATCCACCGGTATATAGCCCTGTGGAGAGCAAGTTAATAATGAAGGCGCGCTACACTTATCATAGGTAATAATGAAAAAGAGATGGACTCATCGCAAGAGTTAGATAAATAAGAGATGCATTCATAACAGGTGCTAAATGAATAAGACATGCATTTATCACAGGTGCTAAACGAATCTTTAGATAATTTTTGTTGCACACACACATCATAAAAACCAATAGATATTCTTGTCAGGCACACCTTCTATTAAGCTCGTTTAGCTGCTGAGCACTGAATTATGTCCAGCGCGCCTTTATTGAGCACTTGGTTTATGAAGTACTTTCACAACAAAATCAGTCTAAAGTTTGAGTTCCTATAAAATCAAACAAGCTCAAAAACTTTCCCAGCCCTCCCCCTCTTTCTCTTTCTTTCTCCCTTCCCTATCAATAGGATCTTATACTTATCATGAAGCTCCACAATCAGATAATAATTGAATTAATATAACAACGATATAACTGTAATTTGGTAATTTGAAAACGCACCATGATCAGAATTTGAACGAGGCGGTGAAGTATTTATAGTCCTCTTTCATATTTCAAAGAAAAAAATGTCAATATGAAAGTTTGTAAATAACAAGGCATTCTTTTTTAAAGCGTTCTTGGATTTTCCTGTTACTTGACGTGCGGCTCGTAAAGGTTTTCTTTGCCCGTGTCTTCCACGTATGGTCAATAGAATACATGACCAGCTGTTCTCAAACTGCAGAGTTCCAAGCTGTAAGCGATTAGCAGTAAAATGAAGCTTACTGGAGTTACGTGAGCACGTTCTTTGATCAAATTACTACCCCTTTTTGAGGGTTTTAGTCATTCCAAATATCACAGACAAAACCTAAATAATCACGCAAACAAATAATTCAGCTGTTATCTCCACGTCTTGCATCTATGCGACAAAACTGACTTGGCATTTGAGTGTAAGCCTTTCATGTAGGTACAAACAGCATGGTATACAAACGGAACCAATATTTAACACGCGCTATTTCGTATCAAAGTCCAGAAGTAGGGGTATTAACGATGAGCATCTCACGCAGACATGCAAAGATTAGATCGTCGTTTGAAGTAAACCATGAAGTTTGAGACTCAACATTGTTGAGTGACGTCGTCGTTTAGTAGTAAACATTCGGCCGAGAGGTCCAGGGTTCGAGCCCTAGCTAGACAGGTCGGCGTTTTGGCTCTTATAAAAGGCCATTTGCACACATTTCCTCGCCGCTTTGAGAGTTCAAATGAGTACTCGGCTATGGGAAGTAAAAGCTGTTGTCAGTATACTTGAGTGATACGCGGTAACTGTTGCTTTTTTGTCATCTATGAGTTCCGATAGTTTTTGGTCAGTAATGCCTGTCGAGGAGCCTATGTAAAGCGCTGAGATCATTCTGGTGGATTACACGCGATATGAAAAAAAAGTTTTTTTTCTTAAAAAAAAATCATGATAAGCAACCCATGCCTACCTGGCCTTCTCTATGTCCGAGGCGAGATCCTCAGTGAGTTGGCGCACCAGGTCTGTATAGGTCAACTGTTCACTTTCGGCCACCTAAAGAACAGCCACAGAAACATTTTAAAAATTTGCAACACATCATTTCAATAGTTTGCCCTCACGTAAAAAAATTTAGCTATTAAAAATAAAACCACAATTACAATTAAAATTGGAGGACAGTGAATATCTCAGACAGTTCTCCCTCTATATAGCCTCCGCTTCCATGGGAAACTTGTAAAGCCTTTAAAAACCCTTGTTGTTATCTGGTGCGCAGATTTGTTTCATCAGGTGAACTTATTATCTCGGAATACTGTCCAGAACCAAACTCTCAGAATTATCAAAGGAGGCATGAGGTCAACCCCAATCATACAGATGGAATCTCAAGCAGAATTAAAATCCCTTCAAGAACGAAAAGACACCCAAACTACTGACCCAGCGACTCAAGTACAAAGCCCAACCAAAGAGCCAAATGCACCAACGGATTAATAATTCAAACAAGGCCAGAATTAAAAGAACAAATTTTGTCAAAGAATCTAAAACTCTAGAGGCAAATAATGACTCTACCAGAGAATTAAAAAATCTGACTCCAATTGAAACACCCAGTCCCTCACCACCTTGGGAAAAAGATGCATACCAAAGATTGTTAGCCACATAGAAAACATAGAAAACAAATCCCAATACACAGAAAATGGACTCAGAGACATCACCTCCAGTTACCTCACAGAAAGTACCTTAAAAACAAATGGATACATGCATACACAAATAGCTCGACAGAAAACGCCACTAAAAATGAGGCAGCGGCGTATACAGCTTATGCCAGATGGAACAACTACCGAAAAATCAGTAACCACACATGCGCACTGCACGAACTACAAAGCAGAACTAGAAGCAACCAAGGAGGCACTAGAGCTAATGGAAGAGGTAACTGCAGACCAGTCGGAAGTTAAAGTAGTGATACTCAGCGATTCAAAGTCTATCCTGCAAAAATTAGAAGACACCAAAGCAGCCGATCAGGAGTATCTTAGAGACGCCCTTCAAAAACTAGAAAAACAGACAGAAACTCTGATCCTCCAATGGATACCAGGCCACTGCAAAATATATAGGGATGAAAAAGCAGGCAGACTAGCCCAAGAGAGATCTCATCTAGAGCAGCTGAGCGACGGCCTATCCTACCAAGAGGCCAAACAAACAATTAAAAGCCTGATGAAAGAAAAGTGTAAAACCAGA